>NQII01004013.1:113566-157950 GCA_002778355.1 Clitarchus hookeri
TTTTTTTTTTTTTTTTTTCAATTCTCCAGTGTATCTAACTGTACCAGATACTAGGCAGTACGTTACCACCACAGAATATTTAGAAATACAGAAGAGTAACAGCTACGCTTATGGCGAATTCCAGTCACATTTGGGGCCGCGGTGGCTGAGCGGTTAGACTGCTCGCCTCCCACCAAGACGAACCTGGTTTAATCCCTGGCCGGGCCACTCCCGGATTTTTAAAAATGGGAATCGTGTCGGACGATGCCGTTGGTCGGCGGGTTTTTTCGGGGATTTCCCGTTTCCCCCACCCTCGTATTATGGCGCTGCTCCATTCTCACTTCATTTCACCCTCATCGGCTCTCAAGAACTCGTTAAGGAGTAGCCTAAATCTCTCAACTCAACTCCAGCCTCACGTGCCATCAATATGGCCTCACTGGCCAGCAACATGGTGGAACTTCGTTTGCCAATCATCGCCTGGAGACTAACTCGCCAGACGGCAGCAAAACCAATAGGGAATCTTAAGCGACATGCAGAAGCCAATCGGACACAATCCCCCCCTCCTCCAGAACCTCAAGCGATCAATGAACGACAAAGTATGCTTACATCAAAAAAACCACCTCGCCATTTGACTTCTATGTAATTACCTATTCTGCGACATGGCTAGGGGTGTCTTGTGATTAATTTCCCTGTAGTGTGTCACCGTGCCGTAGTTAATTGGGATGTCAGCTTGAGATAGATCCCATCTTGGGTCGAGTTCCGGATAAGACTTGGATATGTGTCCCATGCTCAGGTATACATTTAGTTTCATGTGTGAACTGCCCCTGATTATCTTACCGCCATAAAGCAAGGCATTAACAGCGAACAACTAATAACTGTATAAATTTAATGTACCAGAAAGTATATTCATTATTGTTTATACACTCCAATGCATGCTTAATTGAACCTACGTCTCTGGTATTATCACTTTATGTTATTTAGAAAAAAAGTTTATTTTCTTCACGGAAGTCTGGGCGTAACACGAACAAGTTTTTTTTTGTCCGGTTGAGTTAACTTGTAGTAAGAAGTAATTCGTGTTGCATGGTTAAATGAACAATTTTATATCTTATCCAGCCTTCACGTCAACCTCGAGCAAAATCGTTTAATAAGTACCCTTAAGTATTGTTTTTTTAATTAACGGAACTCCATTTTTATTTGTGTTCATAAACAATTACTTAAACGATAAATTTTCATATCCTTCGCGTGGATCTGCCACGGTATGTGTGCTATCTCCGATACCAATGACGTACACCGAAGTGTATAGTCTGTTCGCGGTTCCTTCACACTTTTCGATTCAAACCTTTGAGAAATCACCCCATGTATGACGTGTGTGGTTGCTTCCTAAATACGCCACGTATCACAAGCGTTTTATACTTCTGTTAACATAAAAGTACCTTATTTGTTGTTAAATTGAAATGTTATTTATATTTTATTTATAAATTATAGTATTTCATATATAATTAATACGAATAAAACAGTGAGAAAAAATGCGTTGTTAGTAACGCCTAGCGAGAAATAGTTCTCATGCAAAATATTATTGAAGTGAGTGCGCACTAATCTGGTGCGTTGTCCCGTTGATGTGATTTTCTAGACTTAGTTAAGCTGTGTTTGCACGAGGCGGAGGAATATCCTGGAAGTAGAACTTTAGCAGGGCTTCGGATAATTATGAAGTAACCGTGATATTTCCAGATCTTCTGAATTTATGAAACTACAGCTTGTATGTATAGTATTTACCGCATTGATAGTTCACTGGAAAAAAGAATACGCTTTTAAAATGAAATAAAAAAATACAGTAGTAAATGTTTTTTCTAATATAAGTAACCGCGATTTTGAAACCTGCAAATAGATGTAAACTTACCCGAAAAATTTACAAGACCGATACTACATCGCAGTTTTGAAGCAATCTAAGCATTTTCTGAGGTTCCATAAATTAAAAAAAAAAANTTACAAGACCGATACTACATCGCAGTTTTGAAGCAATCTAAGCATTTTCTGAGGTTCCATAAATTAAAAAAAAAAAATACGTTTTGACACACGCATATTTTCATTCAATTACAATACAATGAAGAAGTTGAGTATTTTGTAANAAAAAAAAAAATACGTTTTGACACACGCATATTTTCATTCAATTACAATACAATGAAGAAGTTGAGTATTTTGTAAAATTTGTTCTCCAGACAATGCTAAGAAAGTGGTTAGCATATCGCTTTCATTGTTCAAATGTTCAGTCCGTACAAATTTATTTCACGTGATGTAAACAACCATTTATTCTGGAAAACAACCTTTTGAACTTACTTCGAACAATAATACTGTGTTGCAACCAATAAAAATTAAATAGAAACTCGTTCGTCCAGACTCACAATGAAAGTCTTCAAAACTAAACTCTGGATAGTAAAAAAATTAAAGGAGAATGAAATAAAATACAGTAATGCCTCATAAATTACACTATTTACCAATAAAAAAAAATTGCTTACAGACGGAACCATTAAATGCAAGAGAAATTTTGTTAGTGTAACAGTACACATAACAATAAAGCAGTGATTGCAGTATAATTTCACCAGGATAATGATCCAGCCACCTAAGTTACAGAAGAAGGGCATGTTTAGTACTTGGTCGAATTACATGTGCTGATGTACGACGTGAAACAAAACAAACGCCAAGCACAAATACTTCAACATGAAAGAAGCTGGCGACACATTTGGTCCAACAGATGTTCGATGGGCGAAACATGTGGTGAATGAGCAGGCCCGCAGAATTATTTGAACATATTTGGAAACAACAGATGTCCGCTGGATCTTGCTGGAAACTTGCTCGTTCTGCTCTCGGGCAGGGAAGACACCAGGTGGAGCCACCGCCTTTGAAATCAACCTTTGAAAAAAGTCACTGCTCCTAAGTGCTCTATTTTCACGGGCTACTGATTGGCATGCGCCCAGCAAAGTTGGTAATGACCAAGTTTTAGCTCTGAATTAAAATAAAGTCTAATGTTGTGGNCTGATTGGCATGCGCCCAGCAAAGTTGGTAATGACCAAGTTTTAGCTCTGAATTAAAATAAAGTCTAATGTTGTGGCAACGGTATAAATGTTACTACAACGTTAAATTTTTTGTTATCTTTGAGCCGTCAGTAACTAATGTTGCTGTTAATGTAATACAATCTTAAACTGTTAATGTTACTGTAACATGAAGTATTTTTGTGACAACATTATCTCCTAACTACTGGAAGCGTTAAGGTGATGCTCGTTGCGGTAAAATAAGTTTTGTGTTGCCGCAAAACAAATTTTGTGTTACATTGATGTTAACATTTGTGTTAAAAATTTTCTTGTACTTTTTTNTTTTGTGTTGCCGCAAAACAAATTTTGTGTTACATTGATGTTAACATTTGTGTTAAAAATTTTCTTGTACTTTTTTTACCCTAAATAAACATAGCAATGTAAAATAAATTATGTGCAATTATTTTGTTGCAAAATAAATATTATTAACGAAAACAAAAGACAGTAGGCAGGAGAACCGAACCCGTGCCCTGGGTGCTTGACACTCTCAACTTCTAGGAATCCGGCATCCTAGCAAGTGCCCTACCGTAACATTTCTGTACAAGTGTCATATTGGAGGCATTCAATATAATTTAAACGACAAACTACCGATTTATTTCGTTATGTGGAAATACGGTGAAGAGCCAAAAAAACTGGTACACCTGCCTAATATCGTGTAGGGTACCCGCGAGCACGCAGAAGTGCCGCAAGACGACGTGGCATGGACTCGACTAATGTCTGAAGGTATGCAGGAGGCAATTCAGACCATGAATCCTGCAGGACAGTCCACAAATCCATAGGAGTGCGAGGCGGTGGAGATCTCTTCTGAACAGCACGTTGCAAGGCATCCCAGATATGCTCAATAATGTTCATGTCTGGTGATTTGGGTGGCCAATGGAAGTGTCTAAAGTCATAAGAGTGTTCCTGGAGCCACTCGGTAGCAACTCTCGACGTGTGGGGGGTCGCATTGTCCTGCTGGAATTGTCAACGTCCGTCGGAATGCACAATGGACATGAATGGGTGCAGGTGATCGGACAGGATGCTTACGTATCTGTCACCTGTCAGAGTCATATCTAGACGTATCAGGGGTCCCATTTCACGCCAGCTGCACACGCCCCATACAATGACAGAGCCTCCACCAGCTGAACAGTCCCCTATTGACATGTAGGGTCCATAGATTCATGAGGATGTCTTCATACCCGTACACGTCCATCCGCCCGATACAATTGGAAACTAGACTCGTCAGACCAGGCAACGTGTTTCCAGTCATCAACAGGTCAATGGCGGTGTTGGCTGGTCCAGGCGAGGCGTAAAGCTTTGTGTCGTGCAGTCAACAACGTTACACGAGTGGGCCTTCGGCTCCGAAAGCCCATAGCAATGATGGTCCGTTGAAAAGTTCGCACGCTGGCACTTGTTGATGCCCCAGCATTGCAATATGCGCCAATTTGAGAAAGGGTTGCACGTCTGTCACTTTGAATGATTCTCGTCAGTCGTCGTTTGTCCCGTTCGTTCACAATATTTTTCCGGCCGCAGCGATGTCGAAGTTTTGATGTTTTACCGGATTCCCGATATTCACGGTACACTCGTGAAATGGTCTTATGCGAAAATTCACATTTTATCGCAACCTCGGAAATGCTATGTTCCATATCTCGTGCTCCGACTATAACATCAGGTTCAAACTCACTTAAATCTTGATAACCTGCCATTGTAGCAGCAGTTACCGATCTAGCAACTTTGACAGACGCTTGTTGTCTTATATAGGCGTTGCCGACCACATCGCGTTACTCTGATTGGTTCCATACCTCTGTTATTCGCATACGCACGCCTATACCAGTTTTTTTGGCTCTCCAGTGTACAACCTTTGGTTGCGGCAACATTACTTAGAGGCTTTGTTAACATTAACACGTCAACAGTACGTTAGCATTACAAGAATATAAGACTTTGTAACTGGTTAACATTAAGTAACTTTGTCACAACGTAATGAAAGTTACTACAACATAAACGATTAAAGAAATGCCACAATAGTAATTTTTTTGTTGCAGCAACGTTATTCTTTTTTCTGTGAACATTTTTGAATAATGAAATTATTATTTTGCTTGCTGTTTTTTTATTGTTATAGCAAACCGGAGGGCAGCAAGAGTCAAATGTGCCTCACACTTTACAGCAAAAAATTACACTCAAATTTCCCCCCTTCTCGACAAACTCGGATCGGTCTCTTGGTTAGAACAATTGAGCTGTGCTGGAACATTTGAAATTGTTCCTCAACAAAGCAATAAAAGAGGAATATTGATATTACATTTACTTAACGTAACATTTATACTGCAATTTACGAACCGCGGTAAGAGTCACAATTTCATAACGAAGTTATCTCATCTATTGATTACGCACAACCAAAGGGCAGTAGCATGACGTCGCTGCCATTATGGCGGTTATTTGTTGTAACAGCTTTTTTACTCACGAAATTTAACACGGGGAACACTTAGGCGATATCTCAGAATTAATTTTACTGCACACACACCGACTATGAACACGCCCTCGAAAATGACGGCCGTAAATAGTTAGGCGTCCAAAAACTACTTTCAATTTTGATGGCCGAAGTATTCTCTCGACGTGATGACGTGAAACTCGAGGCAGTATCTCTAATTTAACAACCCCACCGGTTTGTAATTCTCTGTAAAACATTTTTTTGTAAATTTACACAAGATTTATGTGGCAGCAGTATCTCCACTAAAGTCGGTGTGATTTTACACCTGCATATGTCAATGTATTTCTACGCTCCGTCCAAGTAAACTTATCCTACAAATAAGTAAAATAACACGAACATTGTACAACTAATTTTACATAGAATGGTGTAAAATTAGAATTACTATGTAGCTGAAAATAAACTGCAGCATTGGTGTACTTTTTTCTCCTCGGCAAGTAAATTTACACAGACATCGCAATTTGTAATTTCGCCACGGTGTGTCTTTTTTCACTTACAGAAAAGTACAATCACAGATTGGCTGTAATTATCAATACACAATTACAGTACATTTTCCACTGTTTTACTAAGCAATTTTACTGTCAGTATATGTTCTTTTACAACTGTGCCATGTTAATTCACATATTATGTATGTCTGGTTTTAGAATCTTCACGTTATTGCAGTCCGTTTTGTAACTTGGTAGTTTAATAGACTTTCAAAAATGATCTACAAAATGTGCAGAAGCCAGCATATTCCACCAACGGGAGTTAAGTTTTCCTTTTGAACACACAAATGAAGTTAGAAGTAGTTCTACTCACTACCGCTAGATCGCATGTAAAAATATACTTGTAGTTATCTTTTAATTACCAGGAAAATTAGTGTAAAACTACAATAATGCACTAGTTTCCGCAAATTACACAAACAGATGTAAAATTACCGAAAACTTGGATGTAAAAATAAATGCTCACACATACGCCAGAATGTAATGCAAGTTTACACACACACGGTCATTGCGAAATTATACAATGGAACATGTATAACTACAATGACGTTGAGTGTTTATACAACGACCATGTATCAGTAAAATACACAATTTAAGGTTTTAATATTTGGAGTGGGCATGTTTTACGCATACTTCAAAATGTGTAAATTAACCCCAACATTGTGTTTATTAAGCCATACATTGTAGTATTCTCTGGGTTCTTAAGAACATTTCTGTAAAATTACACTTACTGTAGTTGTTTTTATCAAATTACACATACAAAATGTATAATTGCCAAAAATTGGTATGTGTAAATTTACATTTATTTTTTACAGTGTTCGTCGCCGCTGTGTTATGTCCGCGCAGAGATCCTCCACGTATTTTCTCGTCGCCGTGTAGACGTCGCCAAGTCGACAGTATTTACAATCGTCCAAGTCGAACTGTTCCGACAAAAAACCTGGCGAACTTCTCATACAGTCACAATCGTGTATAATACCTGGAACACACGTCTAATTTCTTTACTGGAGCCACTAACGAAACAACCACAGACATCGGGTGTCGGACTCCATCACTCCACCAGCTAACCCAATTGACTCACGGAGCCGCGTTAACATGCGAGTCCGTGGCACTCATGTCCACGTAAAACAGTGATGTAAAAAAAACTTCCGTGGCCGACCGCTCAGTAGCAAGAGCATGTAACAAGTCGTTCGTAAACGACTGCTTAATACGACTCCCATGCAACAATTGCCACCGCCTACGCCGCGCTAGCTATCGTATCACTATGCCCGGTTGAACCATTAACAGTCCTGAACCAAGATCCTACGATCTTGGTTCAAACACGATCTTCAGTTGGATCCGAGTTCAAATGTACGAGTGTTGCACCAACGTGAACTGCCGTGTTCCGATCGTAGATCTCCTGATCTCGGTTCGGAACTAGGATTGAGATGAAACGCTCTTTGTGATTGGCTCTCATTTCGTGACGTCATGACGCAGCTGTTTATTTTAAAGTTCGGAGACAATTTATAAGTTTCNAAGTTAGAAGTAGTTCTACTCACTACCGCTAGATCGCATGTAAAAATATACTTGTAGTTATCTTTTAATTACCAGGTAAATTAGTGTAAAACTACAATAATGCACTAGTTTCCGCAAATTACACAAACAGATGTAAAATTACCGAAAACTTGGATGTAAAAATAAATGCTCACACATACACCAGAATGTAATGCAAGTTTACACACACACGGTCATTGCGAAATTATACAATGGAACATGTATAACTACAATGACGTTGAGTGTTTATACAACGACCATGTAGCAGTAAAATACACAATTTAAGGTTTTAATATTTGGAGTGGGCATGTTTTACACATACTTCAAAATGTGTAAATTAACCCCAACAGTATGTTTATTAAGCCATACATTAATGTATTTTCACCAAAGACTTGTAGTATTCTCTGGGTTCTTAAGAACATTTCTGTAAAATTACACTTACTGTAGTTATNTCTCTGGGTTCTTAAGAACATTTCTGTAAAATTACACTTACTGTAGTTATTTTTATCAAATTACACATACAAAATGTATAATTGCCAAAAATTGGTATGTGTAAATTTACATTTATTTTTTACAGTGTTCGTCGCCGCTGTGTTATGTCCGCGCAGAGATCCTCCACGTATTTTCTCGTCGCCGTGTAGACGTCGCCAAGTCGACAGTATTTACAATCGTCCAAGTCGAACTGTTCCAACTAAAAACCTGGCGAACTTCTCATACAGTCACAATCGTGTATAATACCTGGAACACAAGTCTAATTTCTTTACTGGAGCCAATAACGAAACAACCACAGACATCGGGTGTCGGACTCCATCACTCCACCAGCTAACCCAATTGACTCACGGAGCCGCGTTAACATGCGAGTCCGTGGCACTCATGTCCACGTACAACAGTGATGTAAAAAAAAACTTCCGTGGCCGACCGCTCAGTAACAAGAGCATGTAACAAGTCGTTCGTAAACGACTGCTTAAGACGACTCCCATGCAACAATTGCCACCGCCTACGCCGCGCTAGCTATCGTATCACTATGCCCGGTTGAACCATTAACAGTCCTGAACCAAGATCCTACGATCTTGGTTCAAACACGATCTTCAGTTGGATCCAAGTTCAAATGTACGAGTGTTGCACCAACGTGAACTGCCGTGTTCCGATCGTAGATCTCCTGATCTCGGTTCGGAACTAGGATTGAGATGAAACGCTCTTTGTGATTGGCTCTCATTTCGTGACGTCATGACGCAGCTGTTTATTTTAAAGTTCGGAGACAATTTATAAGTTTCAGTGGACACTGTCTCTTAAGACTAGGATTCTTTTACTATATAATTTAGTTGAATGCACTGCAAAATTACCGTTTCAGTTGTTTTGTTTGATTGGAAACACTTAGCACACACTTCTTTCGTTATTTTTAATACCGTTATTATTGAAGAAGGTAGTGTACATAGAACTAGATGGTACGAATTTTATCTGTTTTAAGTAAAATATTTGTTGTTCGAATTTTACTGAATGATATTCAAGTGTGTATAATGTTGTTTTGAATTCCCAAAAAAATAATTGTACTTAGCGCTTTCTGTTGGCGTATTTTCAAACTACATTCGTCGGCTACAGTAGCTCTTCCGTGAGTAAAAANATTGTACTTAGCGCTTTCTGTTGGCGTATTTTCAAACTACATTCGTCGGCTACAGTAGCTCTTCCGTGAGTAAAAAATTCACGTTAGTTTTAGCTCGAGCGGAAAATTAGGACAGTTTCTGATATTATGAATGGCTTTCCCCGTTTTCCGTTTTGTTTGCTCGGAGGGATAAGAATGAATTTCATTGTCTCGTTACAAAACATAAATACCAACTTTAATTAAATAAGTCCATTGTATCTTAAGACTTTGTAAAAGATCTCAGTTTAAATTTTACAACAGTAAAAATCAACCGAATCCATTTTTAAAATAAACAAATATTACAAATTTTATTTCTTGTAAATAAATGTATTAAACTGTGCTTTTGTCTTCACATAACATATATTCAACACAAGCTTTTATTTTTCTCTATTCACTTTATAAACACTTAAGACGTATTTTTATGTGCCAGGCAGATCTTAAATACGGAATATTTGAATGTTTATGCCGTTTTTAAAACAAATTTGCTTTTCAATATAACTCTGACATTTTAGAATAAAGTGCTCATATTTACTTGATCTGAGATCATCCTCCTCAACCGCCAAAATGCACGGTTCAAGGCGAGGTTCAAATTGATCTTAGTTTGGCGTGCCGAATACAATGGTGCAACAGCCAATTGTGCTGGACCAAGATCAAGCCGGTATTTGATCCTAGATCATTGCTGAACCTCGGTGGTGCAACCGGACATAACTGCATCGCGACCAGGAATCTCCGGAACTAAAGTTACGTTATACATATACTGACAGTCAATAAAACACATATATAAATTAAATGTAAACAAGCACAAACAATACATTAACGACAATACGATTTGGCACGTATTTTGAGAGCATAATTAAAATCACAGTAACACAGTAAAAAAAAATAGTGTTACCAACATAGGTTAAAATCACTATACCAGTGCAGCACCAATCACTGTGATGGTCCCATAAGTGTGAGAATTATCATACATCTAAAATATTAACTTTTTTTAAATTATAATTCGACAGTTTCACTTGACCGACGCATGAATAAAGTTATAAGGGCCATGCAAAGTTAACTTTACATATGGCGGAAGAATACACAGTTGCATACAAGTAGATCTTAAGCAGGACTTTGAAAAACGCTCAGTTTACTGTGAACAGCCTTTACCACTGTANGTTACCAACATAGGTTAAAATCACTATACCAGTGCAGCACCAATCACTGTGATGGTCCCATAAGTGTGAGAATTAGCATACATCTAAAATATTAACTTTTTTAAAATTATAATTCGACAGATTCACTTGACCGACGCATGAATAAAGTTATAAGGGCCATGCAAAGTTAACTTTACATATGGCGGAAGAATATANATAAAGTTATAAGGGCCATGCAAAGTTAACTTTACATATGGCGGAAGAATATACAGTTGCATACAAGTAGATCTTAAGCAGGACTTTGAAAAACGCTCAGTTTACTGTGAACAGCCTTTACCACTGTACAAAACATTACCTTAGTTTCACTACCAGTGGCAAACGATGATTATATTCGATGCCTTCGCAGATCACCACGCTGGTAGTATGATATGTGTGACACTGAAAAGTAAGACAGGAAGTGTAGTGCTTAATTGCGGTCCTCTAATCTCTGGCGTGGTGAACATCTTGTCTTCAGAAAGGCACGAGTGTCTTCGCTGAAGATCTCGCCAGTCCATTTAATTCCACGCTGTTCGCTGCTGACACCACTGCAAACAAAGTCGGCAATGTTTTCGTGTTAATTACAGCAAAGGCAAAGGTTCCCCAGATTGCAGTTTTGCATATGATATGCATCTATTATTTTTTCTGGTAGAGATACTGTGTTCTAGTCAAGTTTCCACAGACCGTTGGATGGTGGACAAGGAAGCCATTGGCCTTGTTATTGCTTGTCTTATGATCAAACGTCCTTCATCCCGAAGGCCTGACGGGATATTTAATGTATGGGTACACACATGTGCCCATTTCTCTCAGCAATGTCTGGTTGTGAAGTCTGATTGGTCCAAATGACGGGCATTTCGGCGCACTCTCCCATCCCACTCGTGGTCATATTATCCCGCCTCTCTCAAACACGATCAGTTGTTGGTACACCTGTCTTTTGCTTCTTCTCGGCATATCTACCGCTCCTTTATCATGCCTAGTAAGTGTCATGCAGGTCACAACACATGCATGTGTACTATGCATGTGCTTGCACCATCGCACGAAACTTTAGTGGTTCTAATATCATCCGCAAATGTGCCTATTTACTAACTTCCATGGTTACAAAATAATTTTTGTAGGGTGCGAACATTTTTAATAGTACTGGGTGTATATGAGAAGCACTGCAAGCAAAATAGTTGAAGCGCAATGACGCTAACTCGTGTGAGTTGTTTATTTCATATATTAAGTGGTCCATGCCCACCACTTAGAGATTACGAGTTGGCGACTGGCCCAAACTACTCAATCGGCCATACACCTCTCTGCTGTATGTAGATAGCACAGTGAAGATAACACACGACGCACACTAAGCGATAGTCAATAATACATATAAACAAGGACGAACAAACAAAACAAAATAAATTAAAAACAATTCAATATGAAAAATTAACAAAACTACTAAACAACCTTAGAAAATCAAGGAAAACCATATACATGTAATGGAAAACCACCCAGAAGCTGCTGAATCAACTTTTCCCTATATTTAGAGAGAAAGCAGTCTGCAATTAAACTACCCTATTACCGTGTTTAAGCCTCAGCTTCGCCCCTTGTGCAGAAAATCTTCATTTCCGCGTCATAATTTCGGATTCATAGTAATTACTGACAATGTAAGATTATAGAAAATTTTAATTTTGCGAGTTGTTTAATATTTTTGTGCGTACTTTTAATTGTGTGTTATCTGCTTGTTGTAAAACGTCGCGAACATATTTGTATTTTATCAATAAGTTCCTGCCTTTCTGCAAGCAGGAAATAACTTGCAGTCAACATTAGATACAAAAGTATTAAACAACTGGTAAATGGTAAATTTTCTAAAATGAAACATTTACAATATTACCTCTGAAATTGAAATTTTGACGCCAAAACGACGAATTTCTGCAAAAGAGGTGAAGCCGACACTTAGCCGCCACATCACTTGGCCTCCGTTACTTATCTACTGTGTGGCTCGGGGTGAGGACTCGGAGGCCTGCCAGTGCTGGGTTCCCTCCGCGGCGCGGCTGGAACGAACCCATTGTAAACAGAGAGGCGCTCGGCGGCGCTCGGGCGAGCTCGGCAGTGCTCGGCGGCGGGCGGCACGCGAGCGAGATGCCGGCGGGGCCGTGCGACGTGCCAGCGCGCGGTTCGCCGGCCACCGCCAGCAGAGGCCACGCCGCCGCCGGCCGAGCTACTGCGGCCATGGAGAACGACTCGATCGTGCTGCTCAGCTTCCTGCTCATCGTAGCGATCGTGGCCGCAGGTGACTTCACCGACTCCCACACACCACCTACAGTTTTTCCGTAAGGTAGAAGTATAGTGGCTTCCAACAGAGCACTGCACCAACTCATTCAAAATGCTTTACACATTATCAGAATTTTCAGAAAGTGCGATTTATGTTGAATTTAAAATAATGATGCACGTATTTTGCTAGGAATTTCTTATTTAAATGTTTTTAAAAATCAGTTTGAAATAGTAGGTATATATTTTAATCAAAAAGTAAGTGTATTTCCATTCTGGATGCTTCAGAAAGCACATTTTGCAAGAAAATCTTCCCGAGTATGGCATTGATAAAAATTACCATTGTTGAATGTAATAAAATATTGGCATTAATGTTAAAAAATGTAAAATAATACTTTTTTTGTATATTCATTTCAGTTTATAAAAATTATAATTTTTTTGGCTGAAATGTATGTGCATAAAAACAATTATTAAACATTTTTGTGCACATTATTATACATTTTTTTTATTACACCCAACCAAAATAATTATTATGTTAGTCGTGCTTGATGGAAGGGGTGGGAATTTGCAAAATGTGTTTTATCTAAAGCATCCAGAATAAAAAAATAGTTAAATTTTGATTCAAAAAGTTTTTTAAAAATTAAAATCTTAATACTCAAATAATTATATATTCTAGCAAAATATTCTACACTGTTACAAAACAAGTGTATTCTTCTTTCTGATGCAACATAAATGGTAATTTTCTGACAACTTTGGTAGTGTGTGTAAGGCTTTTTAATGAGTTATGCATGTTGTAAATTCGGGGTGTTGGTGGTGTAGTGGTTAGACTACTCGCCTCCCACTTAAGTGAACCAGGTTCGATTCCCGGTGGGGTCATTCTTAGATTTCCGCACGTAGGAATCGTGCCGGTCAGCGGGTTTTCTCAGGAACTCCCGTTTCCCCCGCACTAGCATTTCGGTGCTGCTCCATATTTTACCTTACTTCACCCTCATCGGCTCTCAAGCTCCCTTGTTAAGAGCCACCCAAATAACTTTACTCCACTCCATACTCTGCAGTCGCTTGGAGTACTCCATCGAAAGCCACTCTATTTCTACCTTTTATCTAATTAATACGTTTTATTCCATCCACTGTGTTTGTTTTAGGTCATATAGTGGTTCACTGAGTACTTTTGAAATCAAACTTTCAAAATATTCCAGCCCTTAACTCAGAGTTTTAAGGGCAGTTCAATGACTTGGATGCTTTGAGTAAAGTAAGCAGCTTTGCAGTAAAATTGTTTTCAAGTCTTTACGTGTAGATATTAAATTTATAACATTTATTTTCTGCTTTCTTAAAATCACATTTTCTAATGATTGGCATATTAGTAACGTATCTTCTTGATTAGCAATCTCACAGTTGATCGACGTATGAATAAACTGATCTAGTCCATGGCAATATTAATCTTACTCTCAGCAGAATGACATGAAATTTGGCAGAAATATTTATCCTAAGCAGGACTTACAAATGTGCTCAGTTGGCTGCGGACACTTTTTAGTTTTGATTTGACGCACGTGACGTTTTCCATGCATCTTTCGCTCTACTTATTTATATTTATTTCATTCCGAGCTCTATTTAGCTAATATAAATTTGATACGATAAATATCCCACATTTTCTACAGAGTTATCTGTGCGATTTTTTTTTTTTACTACAAACAAGCTAAACCGAACTGTGTGCATTGAAAACCACTGCAAGTGGGTGCTTAGAATATCGTAAAAAATTTACTATACATATTTATAATTTTAGGAATGCAAATCACTGCGGTTTCATAGCAAGTAAATGGTTAATTATTTCTTAAAATATAGTAATAATTGTTTTCAGCTAAGTCGTTTCGTTTTGCTTAGAATTTCATCGATTTGTTGAAAAGGGAGAGGGGGGGATAAATGCGTATTAAATCATGTGGAAGGTCGTGAGATCAATAGTGCTTTGACCGTAGTAGAGACGGTTATGCACAAGTGTTTTTTTNATTAAATCATGTGGAAGGTCGTGAGATCAATAGTGCTTTGACCGTAGTAGAGACGGTTATGCACAAGTGTTTTTTTATCTCCATCCTAGGTTAGCGTTTCACTTATAAGCACTACCATACTCATTTCAAGTCCATTAGTAAACATTTCTGTTTAGACTCTGAGATAAATTACCACTAATGTCTGAAGAAGTCTAAATTTTAATCGATATTGTTAATGATTTTAAGCCCTTTGGAATTTAATGTACAACCCGAAATGACTGGGGTGAATGTAAAACACAATAATTTTAATTTATTTCTATCTCACGTAGTATAATTTGAAATTATTTTATCACGTGACACAATAAATGTATTACTAATATTTTACCAATATTTTAAATTATTTTGATTAAAAAGTTTTTTGTTGTGATCTTGCCTCTACTTGGCGGATGCATTTTTAATTTTCATAAATAACTTTTTCGAAATACCGGTCGTATATTTTGGTACAGGTCTTTCAATAGAATGCTTTTAAATAGAAGAAACAAAGCTGTTTTTGTGATAGCATATTTAAACACGGTAGCTACACTGATCTGCTGGACAATAAGGTTTTGCCTTTTGCCCATCGCCTTATGGAGGAAAATAACATTCCTCTCCCCGTATTCCAAGATGCAATTCTCGCGTTCATAGGGCTGCATGTGTGACTGTTTGGCATGATGAACGTTCATTACCAATCGCATATACTTGATATAGCCCACAAAATTCCCGTATCGAAACTCTCCTAGAAATATTTGGTACTATCTAAAAAAAATATAAATAGTAAAAGGTCACGGATGAGATCCAGGAAATCTGACCGGACTGAGCATTTCTTCAACGCACGTGTCGCTGTACACTGTTGACGTCATCCACATTCGGACATTAATCTGGTCCATGCAAAAGTTAATCGCTACCGTTATTCGCGCTGGCAGGGGTATATTTAGGTGACTTCCAGCACAGTGACTATTTTTCTTTTGTTTGACGAGCTCGTGTATAGTTTTTTTTACGGTTAATTTTGAACATATGTCACTGCCCCTACTTGCATGTGNTTTTGTTTGACGAGCTCGTGTATAGTTTTTTTTACGGTTAATTTTGAACATATGTCACTGCCCCTACTTGCATGTGCATTAATGGTCACACTGTGTGGCATGCGCCTAGTTAAGTTGGTAACAACAGAAGTGAAATAGTTCCGTGTGTTAAAGTTGAATTACAAGTGTTAGGTAAACACTTGTGAATACCGAAATTATTTTGTTTGCTTTCTGTTTCTCTTAATTCATAACTGTAAGAATTACCAAGGTTGTAAAATACTTACTTTTAAAATAATTTTACGGTTTCACATTCCCGACGCACGAATAAAGTTATTAGCCCCATGGAAATGTTAGCATTACATATGATCGAAGAATACACAATGAGCATGCCAGTTGATCTTAAGCAGGGATTTCAAAAGTGTTCATTTGACCGTGAACTGCCTATACATCGATAACATCATATAGTTTGGTCATTAGGTCCGTGGGAATTTCTTCATAGGCATGAGGGTACACGCACCAGGCAGGAAAAAGAAAGTAGCCCAGGTTACAAAGATGTTCAGATTTCAATTTACCGCGATCCGAAAGTAAACAGCAGCAAATAAAATCATGGCTTTCTTTTCACTCGCGGCACATCGCTCTTCTGATTCAGCGATAAGAGTTATCAGGACAGCCTTGCGCTTCCTTAACGTGGCTTAGCCAGAACTTATCTTATCCGGCAGTACGCCTGCGAACGCAGCCTAGTAAATTCACCCTGCTCGGTATACTCTCCGCTAAGGTCCATTCTACAATACACGGATGCGTGAGAAAACAGACAAGGAACACGTGAACGGAACGAGTGGACGAATCGGGACGAATTGAAGCTATTCTACAATGCACGTGCAGAAAACGTCAACGATCTGCAACATACAACATAAAAATNAATCGGGACGAATTGAAGCTATTCTACAATGCACGTGCAGAAAACGTCAACGATCTGCAACATACAACATAAAAAGAACTTTTCTGTTACAAATCACTGACTTAAGTAGTGTTACAAGCGGCGCCTTTCACTTTGCGGTCTCTTCACCTTCCCTTCCTCGTGCGCGCGTTGTTATGAGCCGTATCCTGGAGAAGAGAAGGCAATATCTATACTCCATTCACGGCTACTTCCAATTTATCTGAAGCCCTGCTAATGTACACTGAAGAGCCAAAAAAACTGGTACACCTGGCTAATACCGCGTAGGGCCACNAATCGGGACGAATTGAAGCTATTCTACAATGCACGTGCAGAAAACGTCAACGATCTGCAACATACAACATAAAAATAACTTTTCTGTTACAAATCACTGACTTAAGTAGTGTTACAAGCGGCGCCTTTCTCTTTGCGGTCTCTTCACCTTCCCTTCCTCGTGCGCGCGTTGTTATGAGCCGTATCCTGGAGAAGAGAAGGCAATATCTATACTCCATTCACGGCTACTTCCATTTTATCTGAAGCCCTGCTAATGTACACTGAAGAGCCAAAAAAACTGGTACACCTGGCTAATACCGCGTAGGGCCACCCGAGCACGCAGAAGTGCCGCAAGACGACGTGGCATGGACTCGACTAATGTCTGAAGGTATGCAGGAGGCAATTCACACCACGAATCCTGCAGGGCAGTCCACAAATCCAATCTGCGAGAATTTGAGAAAGGGTTGCACGTCTGGGACGTTTATTGATTCTCGTCAGTCGTCGTTTGTCCCGTTCTTTCACGATCNAATTTGAGAAAGGGTTGCACGTCTGGGACGTTTATTGATTCTCGTCAGTCGTCGTTTGTCCCGTTCTTTCACGATCTTTTTCCGGCCGCAGCGCAGTCGAAGATGTGATGTTTTACCGGATTCCCGATGTTCACGGTACACTCGTGAAATGGTCGTACGCGAACATACAAATGTTATCGCTACCTCGGAGATGCTATGTCCCATCTCTCGTGCGCCGACTATAACACCACGTTCAAACTCACTTAAATCTTGATAACCTGCCATTGTAGCAGAAGTAACCGATCTAGCTGCCGACCGCATAGCGTTACACTGATTGGTCCCGTACCTCTGTTATTTGCATACGCACGCCTATACCAGTTTTTTTGGCTCTCNCGCATAGCGTTACACTGATTGGTCCCGTACCTCTGTTATTTGCATACGCACGCCTATACCAGTTTTTTTGGCTCTTCAGTGTACTACTTTTAGGATATTACTCCGCCTCATACAAACAAAACTTGCAGAATTACACCAGAGGACCAACGCTTCGCATACGTGCGCACTCAGAGTAATAATATTTTGCATAAGAACTATTTATTACTGGGCATTACCAACACATATATTTTCTCTCTGTTTTTATTCATATTAGTTATAAGTTTAATAATATAATTTACAGATAAAGTAAGAGGAAAAGTCGTATTTAACCAACAATTAAGTACTTTTATGCTAGCACAAGTATAGAACGCTTGTGATATATGACATATTTAGAAACCAACTAAGCACGTCATACGTGGGCTTTTTTTTTTTTTTCAAAGGTTTGATTCAAAAAGTGTGAAGAAACCGCGAATAGACTATACAAACGTGTGGTCCGTGCAAACGCGCGCCATATGTCACGATGAGCATATCGGGAACGATGCCGCTCCCGATCTTGGAAGACGGAATGACTTGGGTAATCATCTGCCGTCTTCGCCCCTCAGCGCGACTCACGGTGCGAACCTCCTGGGTCGGGCTGGCCAGGGTTGAGATACTGGAGCCTCATGCCGCCTTGCGCCAGGGTTGAGATACTGGAGCCTCATGCCGCCTTGTGCCAGGGTTGAGGTACTGGAGCCTCATGCTGCCATTTGCGCCAGGTGTGCGGGGCAGAGAGTGATGCAGTGTAGTCTGCGGTGAAATAAAGAACGACCGGCTGAACTGTGGCAAAGTGGAACTTGATGCGCGAGTCGAAGACATTTCGAGTGATGGCAACAGGCATTTTCATCGTATACGTCTAAATAATAAGTAAGGATTAAGTGACTATAGCTAGTATAAAGACAGTAATAAAAATCAATAATTAATTATTATAATTGAGATTGGGTTCACTGATATATAATAAGTGAAATACAAGAGATTGAAAGTTTAATGTTGTAAATAAGAGCTCCGTTTTTATAACATTGTAAATCATTCAAGAAATTAAATTTCTTTTTTTTTAAATATATGTATTAATACCTTTATCCCCTTCGAACTAAAATACTTTCTTTGCGAATTTTAACAGTATTTAACCAAACACCCTTCACTTTAATATTAATACCATATTTAATACTTGATAAATAGTACTGCCAAGTCATGCACATGTGTGTTTATTAAAATATAAATTATAATAGCTACATAAGACCTATGGCCTGGTTTTTTTTAATAAATCACAGTGGTCACAAAAACGAATATAATCGAACGAAATACTAGATTCCTGTTGACTACGTGGATTCACAGACACTGAATTGTTGGGAGTTGACCAGTTTTCTTGCGCTCTTTCGTACCTATCCGTGCACGAAGCCCTCCATTGGAGATTGAACACGGAGTGTTTTACAATATCCGCTTATGTGCGTCCGTGTCTTTGTAGAACGGGCATTTAAGCCGCTTTCTTAACCGACGCTCTTTCTTATTCAACACCTTCCACGAAGGGGAAAAATGAGAGAGTATAGGCTGTTCACGACAAAGTGAGCACTTTTGAGGCCCTAGTTACTGTTTCTTTAAGCCATTTTTTACCCTTTAACCACGTTTTAGAATAAATATTGCCATTTAAGTAATAAATAACAGCGTGTATTTTTCACCGCACTCGGAAGTTAACGTATAAGGCAAAATTAAAATATATTTATTGACTACAGTGCGCAAAAAAAGGTTTTGCATAACGGGTATTAGAGAAATATTGTGTTGGTCACGACCAAAGAGAAAGGATGAGATGAAAATACACACTTTCTGTAAAGAATATCACGCCTAACGTGATGACTACGAGAAACAAAACATTATCTGCGACAACGTGCAACAAAATTACTGGTTATGCAAAACTTTTTTAGTGGACTGTATTATTCCAAAAGAGAGGGCTTTCAAAAAAGCTCAGTTTATCGTGAATAACCTATAGTAACAGAAGGCAACATTACAGTGAGCGTCTAAATAAAATATGAGCATAAATGGTCGCAATACTGCGTAAGTCCGGGATTACGATGACTTCACGTTCCACGTAACACGTATCGAGCAACACGTTCACGAAACATTCACGTGACGTAAAAGCTTAGCAATGTCTAGCTTTTGCGTGATACGTGACAATGTACCACGTAATTTCGCTGGCCATTCACAACAGGGATGATGATGTGTTATCTTTACTTTTTACGTTTTCCATTTNATGTACCACGTAATTTCGCTGGCCATTCACAACAGGGATGATGATGTGTTATCTTTACTTTTTACGTTTTCCATTTTTCTATGTCGTCTGCTCGAGTTTTCAACAAATTTACCGCATATATAACTTTCTCCCGGAAATGAGAAGAAAGAGTAATGGAAGTTAAGCCAATATTTTTTTTAATTCGTAAATATTTAGGGACCTTTACATCGTCACTGTTCCTCAATTACGTTTCTCTGAGGTGAAAAATGCTTGCATGAAAGGCAGAACGCTTACCGTCACTATTACAAATTTTAGTAGGCCTACTTCGTGAAACACAATTTAATTTTCTCAGCATATCAAAGTTTATTACATACTATCTATTCCCATACACATGAAAAACAAGTATAGCTATATCTCACAGAGACATTTCGTTGTGTAGGTTGAGACGATCTCGCAGTTTTTTTTTTTTTTACAGAATATTGTGTGTAACAGTTTTAGAAACGAAAGAAGCGACCGTTCTCGACAGCGTTTATTTCTGCCCGTACAACGGTTCCTGGGGCACAGAATAGTAAAAGTACACATCAGAAGTGGAATTTCTTGCCGATTACTTTGATGTGGGCGTACCCATTCGCTGATTGGCTGCGCGAGTCTCTTGGAACGGGCCTTGTGTATGATTGGCTACTGCGGGCTGCGGAATATCTACTGCAATGAAGTGAAGAGGTTTGGGCGGCTCTTAACAGCGAGGTCTTGAGAGCCGATGATGGTGACTGGGGTGAGTACGGAGCAGCGCAGGAATGCAAGGGCGGGGCAAACGGGAGATCCCCGAGAAAACCCGCCGACCTGCCGCATCGTCCGGCACGATTCCTACATGCGAAAATCCGGGAGTGGCCCGGCCGGGGATTGAACGCGGTGCGCCTTGGTGGGAGGCGAGCAGGCTAACTGCTAAGCCACTGCGGCCCCACGATCTCCTACCGGCTGACGAGGAAGTTGCGAGGCGCTGATTGGGGAACGGAGTTGCGGCATGCCAGTGAAGCCATTTCTCCGGCTTGTGGGGTTGGAGTTCGCGCGTGTAAGCGTCTGTTTCGCCGCTGCACTCTTTAACCCGTCCAGAGCCAGTGTGCACAATTGTACATATAACGCAGTGTTCCAAAACGTTACTCCGAGAGTAGACTAAAGGGACTGAGAGTAACAGCTGAGTAAAGCAAGAGTAAACGTGGTTTACTATCGAGAATGATGTTAATAACATGCTGTGTTCATAAATATGTACTAATTAANGAGTAAACGTGGTTTACTATCGAGAATGATGTTAATAACATGCTGTGTTCATAAATATGTACTAATTAAGCCAATAATGTAATACATTCCGAAATATATTTATCACAGAGGCATGCGCGTTTGAAAATAGATCCCCGCTTATTCATCAACTATATTCTAGGCTACTTTAAAAAAAGGTTGCCACGTGTTCTGCTCTTCCCGGACATGTCCCTTTTTTTTAACGTTAGAATTTCTGCCCGGGCAGAATTTTAAAACCTACAGAAATGTCCGAATTTTCTGTTCTGGTAAACCAAGGTACGTTGGTCTCTGTATCAAATGAACTTTAAAATAACATTCATAATAGCTTTCCATGGTTTGATATAGACGCCGGCAAATGGGTCCTCTTTTTTTTCCTATTCGAAATTTGGCAACCCTTCTTTAAACTGCAAAAGTACTCAATCAGCTAGTGGGGGCCGTGGTGGTGAAGTGGTTAGACTACTCGTCTCCTACAGAGGTGAACCGGGTTCGATTCGCGGCGGGATCGCTCGGGCTTACACACGTGGGGATCGCGCTTTACGATGTCGCTGGTCGGCAAGTTTTCTCGTCGCGCATCTTACGTTTCCCACGCCCTTGCATTCCGGCGCTGCTCCATACTCACCTCGCTTCACTCTCATCGGCTCTCAAGAACACTCGATGTTAAGAGCCGCCCAAATGTCTTCACTCTCTCCGCTCATTCCACTAGTATTGTAGGTCAGTTTACTTTTATCTATAAAAACACGCTTTCAAGCACTTCTACAGGGGGGCCCGCAAAGGATGTTCATGACGCAAACGGCGTCACAGAAATTTTGGGGAGGGAATTGGTGAAGCCGTTTTCAAAAAGTTTGCTCTCTATTAGTAACAGAGAGACGAGGGAGTGTAATGGTTGGAACAACAAATAAATTGTTTGTCGTGAAGAAAGGGAAGCAGGGCAAATTGCGTGCGTGCAGGCTGAGACAAACTTTATGTCTTTCCATTTCGCATACAGATGAGTCTTCACGTGCACTCCCATTTACAAATTCTTCAACGTTTTCTTATTACCTCAGATAAAACACGCAAATGATTCAGAAATGTATTGCTATTATAATTAATGGAGTTCATTATATACTATTTATCATCATGAATTTAGGAGAGTTAAAAAAAATTATTCTTTTTTCAGTTTTTAACATGAAAAAAAAATTGAATCAAATATAAAAGGAAATAGTGCAAACTTTCACATTTTTATAAAATATACAAGTTTCACGTAATTTATTATTTAATTTTAAAGATTTTTCAACTTTTTAAAATTTTAAACTTTACGTTAAAATTTTGCATACCAAATTCTTGTTATTGATATAAATGTATATAACATTACAGGGCTTAAGCAAAATTGTGTAATTATATATTGACAAATATTGTAAAACTCTTCAACAACAAATATTATGCAAATTTAATTAAGAAGAATGATATTTTGTCTAAATCGGGTAAAGTATTCGTACCAACAAAAAATATTTCAATCAAATTTTGTAGCAGTAAAAAGGTTGAACTTACTTGCAGCGGCACATATGTATTTCCAATGATGTTAAGGACTCTGTCAATTACAGCCTTACTTAAGTGCAATNTGTATTTCCAATGATGTTAAGGACTCTGTCAATTACAGCCTTACTTAAGTGCAATGGTTTGGCAACCAATATTTACCAAAGTAATTTTTACTGAACCTTTGCTATGTATTGTGAAGTACTAATTTTATATCANCTGATTGGGGAACGGAGTTGCGGCATGCCAGTGAAGCCATTTCTCCGGCTTGTGGGGTTGGAGTTCGCGGGTGTAAGCGGCTGTCTCGCCGCTGCACTCTTTAACCCGTCCAGAGCCAGTGTGCACAATTGTGCATATAACGCAGTGTTCCACAACGTTACTCCGAGAGTAGACTAAAGTAACTGAGAGTAACAGCTGAGGAAAGCAAGAGTAAACGTGGTTTACTATCGAGAATGATGTTAATAACATGCTGTGTTCATAAATATGTACTAATTAAGCCAATCATGTAATACATTCCGAAATATAATTATCACAGGGGCATGCGCGTTTGAAAATAAACCCCCCGGTTATTCATCAACTATATTCTAGGCTACTTTAAAATAGGGTTGCCACGTGTTCTGCTCTTCCCGGACATGTCCCTTTTTTTAACGTTAGAATTTCTGCCCGGGCAGAATTTTAAAACCTACAGAAATGTCCAAATTTTCTGTTCTGGTAAACCAAGGTACGTTGGTCTCTGTATCAAATGAACTTTAAAATAACATTCATAATAGCTTTCCATGGTTTGATATAGACGTCGGCAAATGTGTCCTCTTTTTTTTCTATTAAAAATTTGGCAACCCTTCTTCAAACTGCAAAAGTACTCAATCAGCTAGTGGGGGCCGTGGTGGTGAAGTGGTTAGACTACTCGTCTCCTACATAGGTGAACCGGGCTCGATTCCCGGCGGGATCGCTCCCGGATTTACACACGTGGGGATCGCGCTTTACGATGTCGCTGGTCGGCAAGTTTTCTCGTCGCGCATCTTACGTTTCCCACGCACTTGCATTCCGGCGCTGCTCCATACTCACCTCGCTTCACTCTCATCGGCTCTCAAGAACACTCGAAGTTAAGAGCCGCCCAAATGTCTTCACTCTCTCCTCTCATTCCACTAGTATTGTAGGTCAGTTTACTTTTAACTATAAAAACACACTTTCACGCACTTCTACAGGGGGGCCCGCAAAGGATGTTCATGACGCAAACAGCGTCACAGAAATTTTGGGGAGGGAATTGGTGAAGCCGTTTTCAAAAAGTTTGCTCTCTATTAGTAACAGAGAGACGAGGGAGTGTAATGGTTGGAACAACAAATAAATTGTTGGTCGTGAAGAAAGGGAAGCAGGGCAAATTGCGTGCGTGCAGGCTGAGACAAACTTTATGTCTTTCCATTTCGCATACAGATGAGTCTTCACGTGCACTCCCATTTACAAATTCTTCAACGTTTTCTTATTACCTCAGATAAAACACGCAAATAATTCAGAAATTTATTGCTATTATAATTAATGGAGTTCATTATATACTTTTTAGCATCATGAATTTAGAACAGTTAAAAAAAATGATTCTTTTTTCAGTTTTTAACTTGAAAAAAAAATTGAATCAAATATAAAAAGAAAACTGTGCGAACTTTCACATTTTTAACAAATATACAGGTTTCACGTAATTAATTATTTAATTTTAAAGATTTTTCTACTTTTTAAAATTTTTAACTTTACGTTAAAACTTTGCATACCAAATTCTTGTTATTGATATAAATGTATATAACATTACAGGGCTTAAGCAAAATTGTGTAATTTTATATTGACAAATATTGTAAAACTCTTCAACAACAAATATTATGCAAATTTAATTAAGAAGAATGATATTTTGTCTGAATCGGGTAAAGTATTCATACCAACAAAAAATATTTCAATCAAATTTTGTAGCAGTAAAAAGGTTGAACTTACTTGCAGCGGCACATACGTATTTCCAATGATGTAAAGGACTCTGTCAATTACAGCCTTACTTAAGTGCAATTGTTTGGCAACCAATATTTACCAAAGTAATTTTTACTGAACCTTTGCTATGTATTGTGAAGTACTAATTTTATATCAGTTAAGGGAAATGAAGGCCTACACATTTCACCGGAATGGTATCTATAGCTATATTCGCCAATAAAAGTTATAGTTTGTAATGCAATAAAGGAGCAGTAAAAAAATTAACTGTGTACTTTTTGAACCAACGACGCGTGTTTTATGAATTTCTGCAGGATATATCATTTTAGGAGCCCAGCGAACTACTAGTTAATTTTTTCCCTTCCTAAAAGAAGCAGTACCGCGACGAAGTTGTGTTAAACCATATCATTACGAATTTCATGCAAAAGTGTGATTATCTTGGTTTTCGGGATGGAGCCGCGTCTAGTTGGTTTCTCTAGCCGATGTTACGTCGTAACTTGCGTTATCCATTTTCTGGGTCCTTCGAACTGTACCGGAAGCCGCCGCCGTCGATCTCTCACCTGCCCTCGGAGGCAGTGCTATCACGAGACCGGCAACCGAAGATCCCGTAACTCGTTTTGAATAGGCTTACAAATCCAGTTTGCAGCCTGACAGACTTGGGTCGAATCATTGAACTGGCAGTGGGTCACGGTGTTTCTTTTTCAGCTGGGCTCCGGGCCCGTATTTAAAGCTGTTACTATCTTATCAACTTTACGTGTATAATCTATTCAAGGTTTCTGCGCACTTTTTAATCAAACCTTTGAAAAATTACCCCATATATGACGTGCTTGACTGTTTCCTAAATACGTCATGTATCACAAACATTTCATACTTGTGTTAAAATAATAATACCTTATTTTTTGTTAAATTGGACTTTTACAAATATTTCATCTGCAAATTATAATATTTTATTTATAATTAATATAAATAAAAACAGGGGAATATATGTGTGTTGGTAATGCTTAGTAAGAAATCATTATTATGAAAAATACTATTACACTGAGTGCGCACGAATGCGGTGGACTGTCTCTTTGGTGTAACTTTCTAGACTCGGTTAAGCTTTGTTTGCACGAGGCGGAGGAATATCCTGGAAGTATTACTTTAGAAGGGCATCAGGAAAGGTGGAAGTGACCGTGGATATACTCTAGGCGTATCGGAGGGGGAGCGAAGCTCCTTACCAGTCTCCCTACGTGCGTGTTGTAGTGTCGTGATGTCTGTGGAACATGCTGTGTGTTGTTTGCAAGTAGCTGGTTAAACTCGCGCATAGTATGCCAGTGAATCTGTGTCCCTACAACCCGAGCGGCTGTTCGTCGTCAACCCTGCTTGTCATCGCCAGGCATCGAGGCACTGCCAAGTCAAGAATTCGACCTCGCTACTAATTTTCTCAGGTCGTTCCATCGTGTGTCGTTTGCGAAGAGAACCAGCATATGACTAGTACACTAACACTGGCGCCCTGATGTACAGGTCTGTTGCCGGACATGGTCAAAGCTAGGGCTAGCCAGTGTGATAGACGTACATCAGGCTAAAACCCAGAAACTGGGTTAGGTATTTATATGACATATTTTACTCCAAATTATGTAAGGAATAAGCCCTGCGAGTGACGGTAACTCCTCCTGAATAATCGTTTATAATGCTGGCTTCTACAAAATAATTTATTGACAGAACTAATTATTTGGCATTCCTCAATGATTTCTTTTCCCCGAATAACATAGCAGCATCATTTAATTTACAGCGAGAAATTTGAATTTACTGATTAAATGTTTTGGAAACAAGTAAGACTCACAACAAAAATTGGCAAACCCTAAAAAAATCTCTCGCCTTCTTGGAATACAAAAAATTGGCTCGGTTCCTTTTAGGCAACTTACTTTGAATCTCGAATTATATATATCATTTTGTGTAAAAGGTCATTTGTCGTATTTAGAAGTAAGAAGATTTAAAAAAAAAAAAAAAAAAAAAAAAAATATATATATATATATTAAATCATACTCTAAACAGTGGGAAATATATTTTATATTACTCACAAATGAAAATTTTATGTTTTATAATCATATGGAATTAACCTATGTCGTAAACGTCGCTTTTTAAAGAGCAATTATATATCGCACGGCATGAAATTTAGTACATTTATTTCTTATATATCTCTGAAGATACTAACTTTATTATCGTGATCTTCAGGGATTAGGCCTATTCCAACCCCTACAACTGACCACGCCATTATATTAAGAGATATCCCCCATGTTATTTGAATCTTGTGGGTAACGATAACTTCCCCTGTTCGGTGCACCAAGCCACTGTTTGGTACACAGTTGGAGGAGCCGATTCCTTTGTGCCTGCAGGACTGCCTTTCCCATGAG
Organism: Clitarchus hookeri; assembly: GCA_002778355.1. NCBI lineage: Eukaryota > Metazoa > Arthropoda > Insecta > Phasmatodea > Phasmatidae > Clitarchus > Clitarchus hookeri. The sequence goes on from NQII01004013.1 coordinate 140,702, forward strand.
AAAGGTCGCCTCTTAGAACACCAGTCCATCCTTATGGACTTTACCATGTACTTCTCAGCATGGTCATCATATTCCACCCTTTACAGGCAGCGGATTTCCGTTTTCATCCGCACAGAGACCCATTTTGCCAAAACGGGTTGCGTACAACAATCTCCAACTTCGTTTCTCGGTTTTCCTGCCCAACAACTGTAGGCAGGGAAATGGAATTGATAAGCAGGGATTTAAGTCTCCAATGACAACATATTGCACATGCCTACACTAGGTACATATTTCTGATCGAAGGTCAGTTAATGAATGACACTTTTCTGTCCATATAACATTGAGAGGCACGTTCTGCAAATTATAATTGGTTATCAGGACGACTACAGAAGGGAGACGGCTTTACAGAAACCCTCTGCCTCTTTGGAGCTAGTTTGAGGGCTCAACATAGTACAGTTCTTTAATAATTTACATGTGCTCGTCGCACTGTTGTGCGGGCAGACAAATAACAGTACGCGATCGATGTTCTCTTAGTAAGAGAGTCAATCCCGATTTCTTCCTCTCCCCGAAGACCATGGTGGTCCTTATATCTATAAGCTGTTCACGGTAAACTGAGCACTTTTGAAAGCCCTGCTTAACATATATTTGTATGCACGTTGTTTATTCTTCCATCATATGTACAATTAACATTGCCACTGGATTCATCACATTCATTCGTTGATCAAGTAAAACTTCGAAGTTATCAGAAAAGCAAATATTTTACAAACGTATTCATTCTTCCACTTATGTGCACCACTTCACTATAACAAACATAAGTACAAGAAATAATTTTAGTGTTCACAAATGTTTACCTTACACTCTTAACTCAATTTTAAGACTTGGAACTATTTTCCATTCGTCGTTGCCAACTCCACTGGTGTCATTAAAGTCAGTGTGTCAGTTAAAATGTGCATAGGTAGAAGCAGTGACATTTTTCAGAGGTTGGTTTCAAAAGTGTTCACTTTAACGTGAACAAAATTGGACCACGAAATCTACAAGAGATTAACAAAAAAGAAAAATTAGTCAAAGTCTTCAAAATGGCGTCACTAGCCAGCAACACGTCGGAACGCCGTTCGCCAATCAGCGCCTGGCAACTTACTCGGCCAGTCGGCAGCTTAGCGGGGCGGCACGCGGCAGCCAATCAGGACCAAAGCCTGCTGTATAGCCTCGCGCCGGCCAATCGGGGAAAAGGGCACGGCGACATCAAAGGAACCGCCATGGCATTTCAGCTCTGTATATTGAACTGTTCTATGGCGCGGGTGGGGAGTGCGGTCAGAGGAGTCAAGCAAAACGGGCAAGCAGTCAGCCGGGACGAGGGTGCGGCTGCTCCAGTGCAGTAATGTCAAAGTACGAAGGTCAGGGGTCGCCCCGGCGACAGCCCCCTCGTGGCGCCTCTTAGCAAACATGCCAGTCAAGTTGACAACCATGTAGACAAAGTCGTCCCTCGTCCTGAAGTCGTACTCAAATTGTGTCGTTGAAAAAAAAAATGGCGCGTGGGGAGTGCACCCAGGGCAAGGCAACACCCTCCGAGTGACGGTCTTTCCAGCTGGGACCCGTAGGTAACCGTCATCCCCAGGCATGACAGAAATGAAACCCTATAAAGGAGCTGCACTGGAATGCAAGGGCGGGGGAAGCGGGAGTACCCCGAGAAAACCCGCCGGCAAGCGGCATCGTCCAGCACGATTCCCACATGCAAAATCCGGAAGTGAACCCGCCGGCGATCGAACCCGGATCGTCGTGGTGGGAGGCGAGCGCCCTGCACACTACGCCACCGCTGCCCCTTTGTTGTTTAAATTTGTGCACACTGGATTTATTTAATACACCTTAATTATTTTTCAAGCACACACGTATAATGATGGGCATATTAGTTACTTGTTTGCGTCCGTAACAAGTCTACAGTTTCGCGTGATCGCCGGATGAATTAAGTGATCGGGTCTCTGGCAGTGTTGATTTGACGCGTGTTGGAACGATACAAAATGGCGAGAAAAGTAGATCCTTAGAAAATGTTCAGAGCTGCTCAGCAAACAGAGTACAGCCTGTGGTAGCATGTATTGCCATTTTCCCTAACGATTCTTCTTAATGTATTAATATAACGCGTCAGAAGTTGAAAGTGTATGGGTTCACGGCTGGCTCGGTGGTTTACACTATGTCTTGTCCTGTAAGTTTCGTCGATAAACCGGCCGTGATGATTAGACTACTCGTTTCCCACCTAGGCGAACCGGGTTGGATTCCCGGCGGGGTCGCCCCCGGAATTTCGCACGTGGGAATCATGCCGGTAGATGCCGCTGGTCAGCGGGTTTTTCTCGGGGATCTTCCATTTCCTCCGCCCTTGCATTCCGGCGCTGCTCCATACTCACCTCGCTTAACCCTCATCGTCTCTCAAAACCTCGATATTAAGAGCCGACCACTTCTCTTCACTCACTCACTCGTAAATAAGATTGGACGCAACAGCCAACGATGAGATCCCCACCCCCCTCCAAGGTATAGAAAAGATATATATCTGCGTGACGTCCAATTTAGCTACTGTCTTTCAGCCCGCGCCATTTGCTTAGAATGGCGTTCTGCACGTCACATTTAAACCGCAGTTGCTTGTCCGCTCGTCTATTTCAACGTCTCAACGAGAGTCCAATTTCTAAAAATATAGGTATAATTAAGCCAGTGGACTGATCCGATACTTCCATTCCGGTAGCGAGTATCGGGATGCCGAAATGCGTATTTTTGAGATGGGCGTAGTGAGTCGGAACGAAATGTATCGGATTTTAAAGGGATCGATATAACAACTTGGCATCGTCGCATTTCGCTTGTCGTCACCGACTGTGAACCAATAATCGGTTGGAACAGAAAAAATAATTTTATAGTACACAAATATTTTATACTGGATAAGAGGTTCCATCCAATTTATATATGTTTATATATAAAAAAAATTATTTAACACTCGTGCTGATTAACTTTAATTTGTTTTACTCAATATTCCTTCATACTGCGGCCTCTTAAATTTAATCACCGCTGTACTGTAATAAGCACTCTCAAGAGCTGTTCAAATTTATTGCTGTTCTTTTAACGCGATAGTTAAAAAACAGTAAAGCGAAACATAACGGCCCGCTTGCAAAGGTTAACTGGGAGACGATTGTGTCGAAGCTGCAAAAATAATGCCATGACCTCACTTTGACTATGAGCTTTTCGTGAATGATTTATAGACATTTGAAAGAAAATAATTATCATTCATTTTTGTTTGACGAATTGTTCACTTTGTTGACATTTCGTATGATATAATTTCTAGCAACAGAAAAATGATATACCAACATCACATTTACTGTTTTGAAGCAGACTTACAAAAAAATCAAATTTCTTGCACAAAGGAGATACTTTGTAATAGAATCAATGTAATGTGCTACTTCAAACAATACTATGTAATATATATATATATAAATTTAAGGTTACAAGTAAATTTGGATATACTTTTTATTTGTAGCTGTGCTTTTTTTTTGTAAAGTTACTTACTCTGGTACGTGGGACCTACGGTTGGCTCAGTTGTTTAAGCCACTGACTTCCCACTCCTAAGGTCTCCGGTTCGATTCCAAGGCCATGCGGCTAGTAATCTTCAGACGGACGGAGTGGCTCTAATGTAAGGAGTGTGGCATACACTGTCGTGGTGTGGGGATTTTCTCGGGGCTCTCCTGTTTTCTCCCCGTCCTCATTCCACTCCGTTTCCATCCCCATATTAGCTCACTTCATACATTCTTCGGGCTGCCTGGAGCTGCAGGACTGTCCCTCGAGTATAGAATTACCAGACACTCAGGGTAAAAAAAGGAGGACATTCACTCTGGAAAAGAAAGACATTTTATTGAAAAGGAGGGTAGCGGAATTTAATTGGTCCCACAAGTTTACTGCAGAATCATACTTTTTTTTTCGTATACACATTACATCAATTTTAATAATATTGACGAAATAATTTGATTAAGTCGTAAGCATTTCAAGCAAACAATTTTCAAAAGTTAAATAAAATAAAATAAAATAATGTTTCCATCATCAGTGATTATAAAATGTATTACAGCTATGTACCAGGAAAATAAACTTGCATGCTTACAGCTGATTTACACAACATAACGTTTTAATGCACACACTGTGGTACGAATAATTATTCTAAATAAGAAATTGTAAAAGAAATCGTATACATAAATGACATGGTGTATCAAAGAATTTACACACGTATGGTTAACCAAGTTAATGTTCACAGCCCAGTTATAATAAGTTTTGTTGCACGAAACCTAATAATATGAAAATAATTACTAGAAAATTACAATATTTTATCATGACCAAAAAAGCCGAACTTTTTTACCACTAGGGAAAATCCGGCCGGATGAGAAGAAATACTTAAAAAAGGATGACGTATCCTCTTGCCGTAAGTCTGGTAACCCTACTCGGGTAGGGCAGCTGGCTCCGATTAACGCTAGCCTTGTCTTATCCACACCGGACCCTGCCTCCGTTGTAAACGACATAGGGATATATATATATATATTTTCATTTTCAGATACTTTGGTATGTGCATATTTCAGCTTCCCTTGTTTCACTGTTGCTTGGGTTGTTTCCAGTGACCGTGCTGCACGGTGGGATGAGTGGTGGGATGGGGAAGTTTGGGCGGCTCCGAACAACGAGGTCTTGAGAACCGATGAGGGTGAAGTGAGGTAAGTATGAAGCAGCGCCGGAATATAAGAGCGGGGGAAACGAGAGATTCCCGAGGAAACCCGCCGACCAACAGGCATCGTCCGGCACGATTCCCACGTGAGAAAATCCGGGCGTGGCCCCGCCGGGAATTGGGCCCTGTTCGCCCCTGGAGGGAGGCGTGTAGTCTGACCACTACACCACCGCGGCTCCCTTAAAGAGTAGTTTTCGAGTTAAATGTAAATTTAAACTTGCTCCTTACAACGTGGATGTAAATGTGATTGGAGCCAGTAGCCTTACCCGAGGGGCGGCCCAGCCCGAGAGATGAATGAGGTGAGACAGTATAGGGTTTGACGAGCGGCGGAATGAAGACTGACAATGAATTGTCAGTACCCAGAGAAAACCTACCTACAAGACAGTAGTGTCCGCAAGTGAATCCCCGTTGGAAGAATAACCACCTGTCGGGGTCTGTGATAGAACCAGAGACTCCAGTGGCGAGAGTCTTGTGACGAACTTCTGAGCATGGACACTAATATAGACAGTTAAATTATGAAAAATTACTTTGGGCACACGTCATGCAGAGCTATGTCGCCATGGATAACACAGTGGACGAGATTAAAAATATACACGAGAACACACTAAGAGTAGCTGTTGTCAACCGACCACGGAGATACTCTTGCGGAAACTATCGTGGTGTAGAAGGGGGTTTTTTTTTTTTCAGAGTTCTCCGTTTTCATTGCTCGTCTTGGTTTTTTTTTCAAGTTTGTTTTTAATGCCATTCTTTTTATTTGTCTCGACGACATAGCTCTACAATTTCGTATGTCCAAATAACTTTTCATTTAATCACTCTCCCTAATAGAAATATAATTTAGAAAACATACTAATATAGGCTGTGCTAAGTTAACTGACTAGTTCTGAAAGCCCTACTTAGGACATACTGTGTGTTAAGTTAAAACGTCCTTAATTACTTTCTTTCGCAAAAACATACTTAAGCAACAGTGAAGTTTATTTTCTTTATTCACCTGCTGTGCACGGTGTAACATGTATTACAAAGACTATGCTCCAAATATGGAACTTGATTCATGATGGACGGTAGGTAGAGCTTAACGTCTCGTTGACTGTGAGATCACTAGACACGAAGCAAGTTGCGCAGAGAAGCAGGAACGGAGAAGGAATACGGTATGGCCTCTAGTAAGGAACCATCCCCAGCATTCGCTTGGGGTGATTTCGGAAAACCCTTGGCTCGTGGCAGAGTAACAACTGAAATCAATTCCTATAACTATTTCGAATCCATCAGAAATTTTCTCACTCCGGATAGTCACATGCGCATGTCATTTGAGGTAACCTTCTGCAATTCCGTGCAGAATCACTTAGATTTGAAATGTTCACTTATATACATAATGATAGATAGTTCGCGGATACGGACTGCACCACACGAAAGTGAGATCAATACTAAAATGAAAATTCTCTCCCGCAAAAATGCGCAAGAGCCTTCGTTAACGAGAAAAACGACTACTGCACGAAACATGTGGTATTCCAATTAGATAAAGGAGAGGTGATGTGGCAATGCTGCAACTAATGTGTCGGTGGCAAGGCATACGGATAGGGAACAAGCAGAGCTGAGTAGTGCCAAAGAGGCCATGGAGTGCACATGCAGTGAGTACTGGGACATGGCAATGACCATGGGTGCATTCGGCGGCCAAGCTCCATGCATGCTGCAAGCATACAACGTGCGGAAAAGTGCATGGCTATGGGTATATCAAACTTCGAATACCTGTTACGATGTTTCGACGTTTTGTATGCTGATGCTGTACGTAACGTGAAATAGTAATTTTATATACTTTAATGTCGTTTTTCTCGTAAACTAAGGGCCTTAATTTTTTTTTTTTTTGCCAAATAATATTTTCTACTTACTTTCGATCACATATTCGTGTGGTGCAGTCCGTATCCGCGAATTACCTGACAACCTGTATTTAGTAATGGCTAAAATGTGTCCACTTGGCAGTAACAAACATTACGTTGAAATAACTGCATAAAGTAGACTTGTGACATCCGTATATACTAAAATTGAAGTAGACCGGTTTTCAACATTGACTCTCCCTTTGCCAATTGTCAAAGTCACATGGTCAACAGTGATGAACGTGTTTGTTTAAATTTGAATTTTCAACAGATATACATTTTCATTTAAATAAAAAACTGACTAACTTGACGATATTCTCATTGCATCAAAACTAAGTTAGAGGACGTGTACAGACATCCCAAAGCACTTAAATACATAAACAATTTTTAATAGTTTATTCGCGGTTTTTTCAAAGTTTTCGAACTAAACCTAAAAGTTTTTTGTTGTTTCCTAAATTTGCCATGTGTCACAAGCATTTTAAGTTTTTTTTATTTAATATATAAATTATAATATTTTATATATAATAAATATTAATAAAACAGTGAGGAAATAGGAGTTTTGATAATGCCTAGTAATAAATAATTCTTGTGCAAAATATTATTGAACTGAGTGCGCATGAATGCGGTGTGCTGTCCCTTTGGTGTAATTTTCTAGACTTGGTTAAGCTTAGTTTGCATTAGGTGGAGGAATATCCTGGAAGAAGTACTTCAGCAGAGCTTCGGAAAAGTCGGAATTAATCGTGAATGGACCATAATCTCAAATTCTGTCTAGTATTTTTATATTGTTATTGGCAGAAAATCTGTCCTATTTTGGAACACGGAGAGTAGCTACTGCGCAGCGTGCATGCGCACTCTTCATCATATTTCTTCTAATGCGACATTTTTTTTTACATGGCCAGCTATAGGTTGAACCACGCATGTCTGACTTTCCACCCCTACAACTGTACCCTTTCTGGGAAATGCAGTTGTATAAGTTGTCCTTTACGTTTAGTAATTTTCCTTATATATGTATTTTGGCCTATGGCTTCCTGTTGTCGGACCACATTATTTTTACTTTTTTTAAATTTATTATTTACATGCATCTCACCACTTCGTGGCTTGTGATGTCTATCTATTTGTACCCTCTAGTGGCTGCCCTTGTGCCCGGAGTATGGAAGCGGCGCGGTTGACCTGCCATCCATCAGCATTCCCCACACATCAAGGGGATGCTAGTTCTATATACTGATACCTGCCCAATGCTAGGGTTTCTAAGTAGGTATGGAATATGCTCTCTGCATAAGGCGCCAGCAATTGATGCTAGCCCTCAGTGTTAGGGCGTAGGAATATGTTGACACTATTATCCCTAGGTCCAATTTACCAAATAAATTCACCTTCCTTGCGAGTTACCATAAGTCAGTTTTATTTATGCTTAACAGGGTCACTTCTACATGTACACACGATACAACTCTCCCCTCCCCTTTTCCTACGTAGGCTACGTATTGCTTGACGCGGCGATTTGCGTCGTGGGGAGCGCGATTCTTCACACTTGCTGTATGACTCTACTTATCTGACTCGAGGCGCTGGTCTTCTCTCGGCCGGCGACCTCTGGACCGCTTCGTCACTCGGTAGGCAGACTGGGACGTCTGGGCTGCGACAGGTCCTCCCGGTTGGCGTCTCGACGCCTGCTCGAACTCGTTCCTCCTGACTTCGATCCGCACTCCTCGATTCCCGACAGCCGACTGCCGTTTTCTCGGACTCTTCCCCTCCTGCTCCGCTCTGCTCTCCTCGCCTGACGACGGCCGACTGCCCCGTTCCTTCCTCTCTCTCGTGGTTTTGTATGCTCGTTCGCCATATTGAACTAGCATCCCCTCTGCACGTGGCCGGGCTGCTCGCTGCGTCCTCCTGGTTCGTAAAACACGTGTTCGGCACTCCGGCGCACGTGGGTCCGGCGTTGTCCCTCGATTGTGGCCTAGAAGTTTAAGTGCTTCGTCCTGCACGTGCTACTTGGTGGGTCCCTTGGTCGGCGCACGTGTTTTGTCCGCGGCCTCCGGATATCGTGTCGCTCGCATCATCTCTGCGCGTGCCGGACTGACCGCTGTGTCCCCTGCGTCGTAAAACACGTGTTCGGCGCACTAGCTATCCGCATGTGGGCCCAGCGTCGCCCCTCGACTCTGGCATGGAAGTTTATTGTTCCGTTCTGCACGTGCGGGAACACTTGGTAGCACGCCTTGCNCCGGACTGACCGCTGTGTCCCCTGCGTCGTAAAACACGTGTTCGGCGCACTAGCTATCCGCATGTGGGCCCGGCGTCGCCCCTCGACTCTGGCATGGAAGTTTATTGTTCCGTTCTGCACGTGCGGGAACACTTGGTAGCACGCCTTGCAGCTGCGAAGCGCAGCTGCACCTTCCTGGCGTCATTCTGCTGGTACTCTCGCCAAACCCTTAATATTTATTGCGGTCGTCCGCCTGTGAGTTTCGCCAGAGCGTGTCTTCTGACGAATAAACTGTCTTTCGGGACGCGGGATGCGTCAATACTATGCCTTATATAGTGGCACTAACTACTACTCGTAATATGTTTATGCAATACATAACAACTGCTTTCACCAGTGTTGGTGAAGTAAGTAGAGAGTCTACAGTGACATAATGTATTACTTAATCCCTTAACTTACACATTAATTTTTCGTTCGAGGTGTTGCAAAATACGAGATTTTTGTCTGACAAGTACTCGCAAATTCCTTGTAGTTATGTACTTGATGGAACCTGTAGAAGGGATTTCTATTGGTCTAAGGCATCGGCAGCAAACAATAAACAAACTTCTGGTGTGCCAGCAGCAGCCAATAGCATTACCCTGTAAAAAGACGTTGCCTGTGTTGGTGCTAGTTTCTGACCTCAGACAGCACTCACCACGAATTTGCATATCTTGCAACACGTCGTATGTGGACGTGTATACTCCGGATAATATAATAAGGGGTTAAGAACACAAGAAAGAAACAGCCGTTACATCGCGAACTTGAGCTGCATACGCCAGCATAATGACGTCACTGCGGCCAGCTGCATATCGCGTTGCCATTCGCCAACCAGAACGTGATAACTTTCTTGTCAGACCACAGCCCAACTAACAGGGAATATTTCCCAGACCATGACACCCGTATGTTTTAAAAATGCTGGCTGTAAACTAAAAAGCCAAAAGTTTTAGGCGACGCAGCCCAACAACAAGAGTGTTAGAAAAAAACAGTTAGCAAAATGTTAGCAGCCGTATATTATCATTTGGGACAGCACATGGTCAGAAATCAAAGATGAAAAAGTTCTTTACATTGGAAATCGGTATTTTTGATTCCTATGAATTATTTTTTTTAACAATAGTGCCGACTGTTCATGCTGCAAGAGGCAGTTTGCTTTGCATCGCCTTGCTTGTGCCTCTTGCATGTTGAACAGTCAGTATTATTGCTTTCACAAAGTAGGATTCAGTTTTGTGAAAATATGTTTTTTCTGGTAAAAACAAATGCAAATTACCAAAACAAAAATTATATATCCGCTCCTGAAACCGCAATCTTCAATCATCGATTAACTGAAGGATCTGGGTTATAACAGATGAGACTGTTGGCTACTATCCATGATCTGCAAACATCTGAGAAAATAATTACAGATAAAGTGTATACTATAAGTAAATAAATTAAATGTATATGTACATTGTAATGTGTGATTAATTTCTTATAAAGTTCCTTATGCTTCTCTGAAAGACTTATTAATTCAGTGGTGTAAACAATCGATGGCGAGAGGCTGTTTTAGATAAAATTTACGTGAGCATGTGCAGGAGGAAGGCTATGGTTTGATCTGAAGTTATATTTCGTAATAGGTTCATTTAAAATGGATGAGTTCTAAATGGCGAACGAATGAAACGAGAGGAATATTTTCGAGGAATGTTTCGCAACTAGTAGGTTGGCCTAAGATTTTGTGCGAAGAGGTTAGCTATGAGACTCTTATTAGAGACTTTTTTTTCGAGATTGTCCATCATAGATTTTATAGGTGGGTGGTATGGCAGGTTGGTCTTGTCGTTTGGTTTAGCCAGTTTTGCAGGAACTGGTCTCGTCAGGAGCTAGTCTTGTGCTCAGTCAGCCTCGTCAAGAATCATTCTTAGGTGGAGTTAGTCTTGGGTGGAGTCAGTCGTTGGCTATTATGGTTAGACGGTATGGCCTCCTGTTGTGAAAAAATTAATATTGGGGGTGGAGTGCATTCGACAGAAAGAGCAAAGATGAGGGGAAGGGGAATGAAATTTTAATACAACGTAATTGATTGGAGAGGGTTAATTGAGTATTGAGTCATGGGTCTTGGGTATTGAGTCTTGAGTCAAGCATTTTGAGTCTGGAGTCTTGGGTCAAAGATCTTGAGTTTTAGGTTAAGGGTCTTGAGTCAAGCTAATTGAGTCTTGAGTCAAGCATTTTGTGTCAAGGGCCTTGAGTCTTGAGTCTTGTGTGTTGGGTCTTGTGTCAAGTGTAAATTTTTTTTGAGAATTAGTTGAAATTTTTGGAAATGTTTTGAGATTTTTATATATATTTTTTATAATTTTTAAAATAATTTCATTTTTTTATTTTTATGTTTATTTAGAAAATATTTTGGGTTTCGTATATTTTTAATAATTTTTAAATATTTTTTAAATAATTTGTTTAACATTTTTTTTAATTGCTTGGGTTAAATATTATCCAAGGTCTTGGGCAATGTGTCAATGTCAAGGTCAAGGGTCAAGGTCAAGGCCACCAACATCCAACATGTCTACCGGTCGACCAGAATGACAGAGAATGTACAGCTCCGATGCTCCGCGCACTGACGCCGATTCCCCCAACTCGGCTATTTCATTCTACTAGTGAATGTTTACAAAGTATTATTATACGGAACGCAATTAATAAATTACGTATATGTATGTTGATACAATTAACTGTACAGTATTTGTGAAAATAAGTTAGCTTTATATGTTACAGAGTAGTGTGTTGTAAAAGTTGGCCGAACGTAGTTGTGTTATAGAAATAATCTTAGCAAATAGTGTTAAAAAGGATTGTTTGAAAAATCACATATTTATTTTTTACTGTATATTGCAAAACTGCCGATGACAGTCTGGAAGAGGCATTAATTTTCTCTTGCCGCAATTGAAACGAACTGTCTGTTTTGTTTACAGTGTTGCTGGGAGTTCGACTTTACTACTCGACGCATGGGTTCTAACACCTCACACGACAGCAGGTGAGTACGATAATCTTACTTGTACACTATGTGTCGATTATCGCACTTTCGCTGCAGGGTATTAAGGAAGAGGGATAAAGAAACAGCTGAGTCCTTATCATCAGAGTTGAAGGTCACTTGTGAAGAAACACGTTTCTTGCCAAGACACTGTTTTACTTCTTTACTAAGAAGTCATGACACTTGCACGGAGATACATTTTCCGCGGTAATTTGTTGACATTTCCCCAGAACGCCAAGCATTCCAGGAAATGACACACGCACACACACTGTTATTCATTTGACGGCAACTCCAATCTTCGCAGATGCTCGAATGCTTCGCGCTCGCTACCTACAAGAAATTGCCGTCGTGCCTTGAATCACTGTTTTGGGGATTTACTCCCCCGCTGGCGCTTGCACTCTTGCTCGGTGCATAATGTTTGTCTACGCTTGAACAGTATTTTTCAGTGCGAGGGGGCTGCGCTTGAATATCATTTACACGGAATCACAGAAAAAACTGTAACCTATCGCGAAGTTAGGTATAATTTGGTCAGGGCGAGTGAGTGAGTAAAGAGATTTGGACCGCTTGACAGCGAGGTCTTGAGAGCTGATGAGGGTGAAGTGAGGTGATTATGGAGCAACTCCGGAATGAAAGGGAGGGGGAAACGGGTGATCCCCGAGAAAACCCGCCGACTAGCGGCATCGTCCGGCAGGCACGATTCCCACTTGCGAAAATCCGGAGTCAATCGGCCGGGGATTGAACCCGGCTGGCCTTGGTTGGAGGCAAGCATTCTAAACGTTCATTCACCGTGGCCCCAATTTGGTTAGGTCTTCTGTATTTGACACTGCTAGCCGGCAGCAGTACGTTGGTACTTCACTTTCCACACTGACATGTAATACTACACAGTACAATTTACAACACCCAATACGCATTCCACGCTAAAAAAAATCGACTATAAATTACGTTACCTACCCATCTTAGTGGCGAATATAGCATCTTGCCATTTCTGATAACTCACTATGGGAAAGGTTTACATTCTATTCTAATTTGTCTAAGCTCCATGCACTCTCGTTTCTCAGCACAACAATTAGATTTATCACTTCGATGGAAATAATCGCACAGCAACTGATATTCGCTCCGGGATCAGTCTTACTTCTGACTCACCAAGTACTATTAGGTAGAGGGAAGGGTTCCGTGCTAATGTCACTCCGTTGAAGAGTTCCAACCCCTTTTCCAACACACCGAGCGAGGCGGTGCAGTGGCAAACCCCCAGATTGCATTTGGTAAGATCTGGGTTCGAATTCCGGTCCGGCCATGGTTTCCCGAAATCACCTCAGGCGAAAGCTGGGACGGTTCCTTAAGCTGGGTTTACGATAAAAAAAATTATGCATTAAAAATAATGCAGTAAGCGCTGATCTGGCATACGGAAACACGTCTTCTGTATTTTCAGTCTCCAATTAATGTTTTAATTCTTCATTCCAGCCAATAGAAAAAACGGTGACAAGCCTGTCATGTTTACTTTTGTTCCTAACCTTACCTCGTATATCAACCGTATTTAAGTGGATCATACTTCAAAGCTGGCATTTTCTGTCAGAGAAGCGTATTTCTGTGAACAAATATAATCGTAAACGTGTGCGCACACACACGCCTTTTAATCGTTTGTATACCTACATTCATGTAAATAACAGTTTCTCGCCAACAACGCCAACTCCTCTGTTATGATTGGTCGCCGCTTCCCAAGTTTCACTTAAGATATAAAATATAACTATTTCTTATAACGCTTAAGGGAATCCCAACAATTCACACGACTTGCTAAGTTCCATTGGAAACCGACACATAAGATAATACACGTTTAGTTCTTCTGCACACGTAATAACGTATCATTTAACGCTTAGGTTTCCATTGTAAACCCAGCTTTATTACAGGCCATGACGGAATCCGTCCCCGCACCTGTTTGTCTGAGAAACTTGATCCGTCTATAATGACCTCGCTGTCAAGCAGACGTTAAGCACTTCGTACAAAGTAACACATTTGGTTTAAGAGGATCGAAGAAAAACGCTAACACAAAAATCGGTAGCTATCCCGTTGTCACCTATCTCCCAGGTTAATGAGAGAGATCTTGGTTTTCAATGCCGAGTTTATAATTTTCACAGTGTTTTATAATTCATAGCAATTTTTTAACGGGGAAAAACTCCCTTCTGCCTTATAATGCTGATACGAGTTTTGAAGTTCGTGCTGCGAATTTCAAATAAGCAACGAAATTCAGAAGCAAATAAAACTACGGATAGTCGTCGCGGAAAAAACTATAATTAATGATAATCTCAGATATTACCTTTAACACAAATCCACGTGTTCGTGTTTCACACGTTTATATTTATCAACGTTTCATTTCTGTGTAATGCTCGAAAACGTAGATTTTAAATCTAAATGTATTACAATCAATTTAATTTAAATTTTTAAGCAAACCGAATCAAAATTTTATTATTTTTGACTGATGCGTTTAAATATTAGATGCACATAATGTAGTTGAAAGGAAGGGTAAAATAAATATATGTTTTGCTGTTACTGAGGCCTACATTTTGGTTTCCATTAACTTTATTTTCTTTAAAGCTAAGAAAAATTCCCGTGACCCAGTTTATTTTAAAGTGAATAAATCTTCATTTAAACCAAAATAAAGATGAAATTTAAAAAAAAATTTGTGCTATATAATTTGATAGTAGACTATTTCTTAGTGTTTATTATAATGTTCCTTTTCGTTACAAATACGTGTATAGAAAGTGGGAGCCACAAGAATTTGTTTGTAATCTATTGATCATAGCAATATGTCGCTCAACTTAGGCCTTATTTGAATATTTGAATTTTATCAAGAGCAATACAATTATCATAAACGTTTAAAGCAAACAAACATTTTGTTTGTAGCAAAAGTATTTTGCAGTAGTTTCGTATTCAAACAAACGTTTTATTCGCAGTGATAAACTGTGTGTTACGACAAAGAAAGTGTTTTAATTGCGTGTGCGATAATTGATTACCGTATTAATTGATAAACTTGCAATTGTAAACCAACCCTTACCACATAATTGAAGTGTTAATAAGAAACTGCTGACGGCTCGTGTGTGTTTCTTTTCTCAGGAAGAATCTGCAGAGTTTACATGGACGACCCGGATCGTCTGGAGCTGAGTTCAAAGTTCAAGCACAGTTCTCAAGTGTTTGTGTGGTTCTGATGCGATAACAGTTTCAAAGTTCGTCTCAAGCCTGACATTTTTTATAATTTTTTAAGGAAATGCGGTCGACGTGTTTTTGTAACATTTTCTTAAAATTATAATCATGAAACTTTGTAATAAATATAAGTACAAAGAAAAGACTCATGTAATAATAGTGGGACCATTTTATAAACAAATAAAATAATGTATTTGTAACATAACCATCTTTATTTAAAATCGTCCTCCATCAAACTTCCAAAGTTAAATAACTTTTCGTCAAATGTAGCCAGCCTAAGAAAATTAACACAGAACAGTAGATAATGTGTATATAATCCTCTCATGCAAATATCTTGCTCGTATTTCGTCTATTCACGGTAAAGTGAGAACTTTTTGAAGCCCTTTCATTTGGAGTAATAGTTTATAAATATATTTTATTGTAGCCTTAGACGTTAACTTTCAAACCTGTGAAATATGTACACTGTGTTTATTACTTACATGGCAACATTTATTTTAAAAAGTGGCTCACTTTACCATGAACCGACTATACATCTGGGTACTTTCTTTCAGTGAGTAAAATATCAGTTACCACAATTTTTTTTTAAATGTTCCTTTTACCTGAAATATTTTTTATATTAAAACTGGAATTATTATCCAGGATTTTTATGTTAGTTTGACAGCTGTTTTAATGACATATTGCTTCTCTTTGTGATATATTTATTGAAGTTTTGTAATGATTAAATATTCCAGAAGACAATGAAGTTGGGATGAATGCAGTGAACTATCTGCTCACTTTTGGTGTGTAAATTCGGCCCACGACCGATAAATTTCTTTACGACATTTTACGGCGCTGTTAACGGGGCAGTCATAGAGTAGTATTTAACCACTCGCCTGCCACCTCGGTGAGTCGGGTTCAATTCCCGATGAGGTTAAACCATTCCCGATGAGGTTAAACCAGGTTTTTCGCGTGCGAGTAACGATGCTAACCTGCCTGCAACGAGCGGGTTTACTTGAGGCACTCACCAATCCCTCTTCTCAAAAACCTAATTATATTAGCTTTTAAGGCGCCCGCCTACCCACGGCTGTTATCCGCGTTTGAGAGGCATAAGCGCGGGAGCGATAAAGTCGACATTGTCAAGCACATCAAATAAGCCATCGCCACTAAGCGCAAGGCTCTGAACTGGCGTGTAGAGTTCTCGTCGTGCTGTGTGCACCTATGCCATGTATCACAAGCGTTTTATACTAGTATTAACATTAAAACACCTCGTTTTTTGATAAATTCAAAATATATTTATACACTGAAGAGCCAAAAAAAAAATGGTACACCTGCCTAATATCGTGTAAGGCCCCCGCGAGCACGCAGAAGTGCCACAAGACGACGTGGCATGGACTCGACTAATATCTGAAGGTATGCAGGAGGCATTAAAATCTGCGCCAATTTGAGAAAGGGTTGCACGTCTGTCACGTTTTATGATTCTCGTCAGTCGTCGTTTGTTCCGTTCGTTCACGAGCTTTTTCCGGCCGCAGCTATATAGAAGATGTGATGTTTTTACCGGATTCCCGATATTCACGGCACACTCGTGAAATGGTCGTACGCGAAAATCCTAATTTTATCGCTACCTCGGAGATGCTATGTCCCATCTCTCGTGCGCCGACTATAACACCAGGTTCAAACTCACTTAAATCTTGATAACCTGCCATTGTAGCAGCAGTAACCGATCTAGCAACTTTGCCAGACGCTTGTTGTCTTATATAGGCGCTGCCGACCGCATCGCGTTACTCTGATTGGTTCCTTACCTCTGTTATTTGCATACGTACGCCTATACCAGTTTTTTTTTTGGCTCTTCAGTGTATTTAACGTATAGATATTTATTTCTTTTATAATTGATATGAAATAAACGGTGATAAAATAGTTGTGTTGGTAATGGCTAGTAAGAACTATTTCTTAGGCTATGTAAAATATTAATAAACTGAGTGCGCACGAATGCGGTGCGTCGGGTCTCCGGTGTAGTTTCCTAGACTCGGATAAACTTTGTTTGCATGAGGCGGAGGAATATCCTGGGAGTAGAGCTTTAGCAGGTCTTCAGAAAAGTTTTAAGTGACCGTGAATGGACCATAGTCGAGTGCTCGGTCACTCGCGCTGGTCTAGCGCTCCGCTAGCCACGCCGATACAGGCAACACTTTCTTACATTGGCGGACGCGCTTGCAAGCGACGTCGACACCAGGCGGCTGCTGTTGCGCAATCACTCTGCGCGCGACAAGCTATAGCGATGGCGTTGCTGACTCA
>NQII01004013.1:157981-181679 GCA_002778355.1 Clitarchus hookeri
CCACGTAAATGCACACGTCCCAACGTAGTTACTGACGGGAGTGCTTAATGCTGAGTCAGAAACGAAACACTGGAACTATTAAAATGTCTTACGGCTTGGCTTCGCCTCTTTTGCAGAAATTCTTCGCTTTCGTATTCATTGTCGTACTGACGATGTACGACTACAGAAAATTTACATGTTATGAGTTGTTTAATACTTTCGTGCTTAATTTTCATTATGCGATATCGGCTAGTTGTTAGAAGTCAGGAACACATTTATATTTTATCAATAAGTTTAGGCTTTTTTGCAGGCAGCAAAAAACACAGAGCAAAAATTATATACAAAAGTATTAAACAACTAGTAAATTGTAAATTTTCTATTACCCAACATTTCCAATAAAACTTCTGTAACTGAAGTTGTGACACGAAAACGAATAATTTCTGCATAATAGGTGAAGCCGAGCCTTAAGGTTCCCGCCTAACTGGAGATTTTTCCGCGTTCGACACCGATCGATAAGCACGGGAGCGATAAGGGTGACACTGCTAAGGGCCTCAAGTCCGCCATCGCCTCTAAGCGCAAGGCTCTTAACTGGCGCGCAGCGTTCTCGCCGTGCTGCGTGTACCTACAGGAACTTGAGCGGTGAGTGAGTGAGTGAAGACGCTTGGGCGGCTCTATACAGCGAGCTCTTCAGAGCCGTTGAGGGTGATTGAGGTGAGAATGGAGCAGCGCCGGAATGAAGGTACGGGAGAAACGGGAGATCACTGAGAAAACTCGCTGACCAGCGGCATCGTGCGGCACGATTCCCACATGCAAAAATCGGGAGTGACTGGCGCGGGGATTGAGCCCGGTTCTCCTTGGTGGAAGGCGAGTATGCTAACCGCTCAGTCACCGCAGCGGTGACTGACTTGAGCGGTGATCCTGTAATTTCACTGGTGTAAAATTTGTAGCAAGTTTCAGTGAGAGAAAGGTTTGTTCCAGCCAACAAAATATTAGTTTGTATGGGGCCAAAAATATATATTTGTTTCCCCAACAAAATATTTTGTTGAATAAACAATAGTTGAAAAGCAACAAATTTAATTTTGTTCATCTAACAAAATACACTCTTGATTTAATAAAAAACCTTTGTGTTGGGCCAAAACAAATTAGACTGCCAACAAAATGTTTAGTTGAATCAACTGTATATATTTGTTAGGTCTATCATTTGATGGTCTTCGTTCGAAATCTATAACACAGCTCGAGTGTTTGCTTGTATTTTTTGTTTCAATAAGTATAGTAGGAAAGTTTGCCCTTATAGATGCTTATTAATTTCATTAACATACTGAAAAACAAGTTAAGCAAGATACTTTTTTTTTCAGGATATTATTTTATATCTCAATGAAATAAGACCTATAGCCTATTCGCTGTTTCTTCACACTTTTTTAATCAAACATTTGAAAAATCCCCCTATGTGTGACGTGTTTCGTTGTTTTCTAAATACGGCGTGAAACGCAAGCATTTTATAATCGTGTTAGCATTATTTTTTATTTAATTTAAATTTAATTGAGATTTTGTTTATAGATTGTAATATTTCGTTCGTTATTAATGTGAATAAAACAAGCAAGGAGAATATAGGTGTTTTGGTAACGCCAAGTAAGAAACAGTTCTCACGCAAAACATTATTAAACTGAGAGCGTACGAATACGGTGCGTTGTCCCTTTTGGTGTAATATTCTAGACTTAGTTAGCCTTTGTTTGCACGAGGCGGAGGAATAGCCAGGAAGTACAATTTTAGCAGGGCTTCAGAAAAGTTGGAAGTTGCCTTGAATGAACTGTACTGTACTAAACGCGTACACAATATTTTTAGCCTACTGTACGGCCTTTCATCAGAGTGTTTACTGTTTACATCGAGTTTACTTTCGTGCCCTACGACGCAGTATTCTGGAGGATTCTAGCGCGAGAAATTTAAAGTGTTGTTTGATTCCTTTCGACGTTTCCCGTCGCGACGCGATTACTTAGTAGACCAAGTACACGGTGAGAAAATTGCTTGGCGGTTCCTTTGACGTGGGCATGCCCGATCGCTGATTTGCTGCGCAAGGCTCCGGGGACGGCGGCCCTCGCGTCTGATTGGCAACTGCGTGCTGCGAAAGCCTCCCTATTGGCTGGCGAGCAGGTCACCGCACGCTGCGTCGCGGCTCAAGCACGTTCGTCCGTGGCGGAGTCGAAGCTGCGTGGCGACCAAACTTCGTGACAGATGGTAGCCTTAATTAATCACACGCCCCTCGTATTTACTGTCGTTGGCTACATGCTAATGGCGCTCTCGGTCGCACCAATAGTCCCCAGCACAATGTGACGGAGATGAAAAATGTAGCGTGGCACATCTAAACTTTGTGTGACACAATGGACTTCACAATTTTTTCATTCGGAGGATATTAGCAATATATATTTATGAACATGTATTCCTTACTTTGCCATTAATATAAAAACAAGAAGTTACTGATGCATCGAATGACTCTACTTTCCTCTATATGAGTGTAAATAATTTTTAATGAAGTTCTTAGAAGCTTAGATGGTTGGTAGGCCTTGGCGTCTCGTTAAACAGCAACAACATTAAATATGAAACCATAAACATATCCAGCAGCAATGAGAGAGTTTCAAATACACACACGCCTTATACGGGAGACTAGCCGATAAAACCTCGCGCCATGAGCTACCGTGCGATCAGTTGCATTACGGAAGTCGGATACGAAGCATCAGCTTGGCACGTAATCAGTCTAATGTTTCCAATGATAAATATTTACAGGGCTGTCATTTTGAAAACAGCGTCTCGGCAATTTAAAACACGTAAGTTTACATCGCCTACCATAGTGCTATTTTTTTGCCAAATTTTGTGGGAATCTGTTGTTTTTCTCAAGAGGTACGAGATGAAAATTGGAATTTGTCGTGTGATGCTATCTTTAAAAAAATGGCTGGCAAAAGAGACACTGTTTTGTCACATTTAATGGTTGTATTATATACTGCCATAAAGTTAAGTCGGAATTTATTACACGATTTTGAATATGTAGTATAATATGCAAAATTAATCTGTGACAGCCATTTTGAACAAGTATGTCGTGTGACGGTTTAGGTATAGTAGAGCGATGCTGGCCCACAACCAGCCCCCCCCCCCGCATAACCAGGGTAGATACATGTGTCACGAAGCAGGTGAACAGCCAGAACGGACCGCAGTTACACGTGTCTTGCTGCGCGTCCTGCTGCGTAGGCCTCCCTGCCACCCCCCTTCACCCCCTAGGCCTCTAGCCAGCCCGTGATATCTGTGTAGCGCAGAGGTTTCACGCGATATCACCAAATAATCATGTGTATTTCGCCTAAACTCAGAAAATACGCACCACGGAAGAAATAGCTGACGAGCTGGATATTGGTGCCGAGAACACCCCCCTCCCCCCTTAGCTAACCACAGGACAATGTGGAAACGCCCCGGAGAAGTAGCTGATGAGAGTAAGCTAGTGGTAAGGGGCTACCTCCCCCCCCCCCAAGCCTTCAGAAACCAGGACACATGTTTTGAAAGGCATTGTTCTGCGTCCTACCCCCTCACCCTTTCCCCCCCACAAGGCGACACGTGCCGACAATTAATGGTGGAGGCTGGCGAGCATAAAAACCGCTTTTCGAGAGTAGTGGGGGAACAGTTCATTATCACCGCGCCGAGGGAATAGTTGCGTGAAGGAATTGTGAGAAGACGTGAGCACGAGTCCGAACCGCAGTCCAGGGAGACGGCAGCACCTGCGGGCCTTCTTCCAAGGCCTACCACTTCGCCGGAGCTCATCCCCAGATGACAGCCTACCAACACTCACCGCTGAGTTAAGTATAAAAATCGGCGCCCAGAGAAGCCCCACTCAACCACGAAGTCGCCCAGTGAATACGAGTAGTCAAATTAGGTACCACACCTCGGAAGTGCTGATGTATGTAGTTCTTGTGTAAACTCCAGACAATATACTCGTCCTTAAAAATGTAACAGCAACCGACTAAATTATTGCAAACCCCTTAACCTTCAGGCATCATATAGTCTGTACCTGGAGGCATTAACAACGACACTATAAGCCACTCTGTCTTCCTCAGTGGCGGTATAGCATCAAGTTTTCGACCTACTTAAAACATATCAGTTATCATCAACTGTCATAGTACTAGTAGTTGGCCGAATTTGGTAGGAATAAATTAATTGTTTCCGGAGTTGTGATCGAAAAACTTTACTTATTCGCATGTGCTATCTTACAAAATAACGGACCAAAGATTTTCCGTGTGGATATATTTGATAGTTTTCATATATAAGTTACTGCCAGCATACAAAGTTAAGTTGGATTTGATTACGTGGTTTCAACGATATAGGATACAGTACTAAAGTATCTATATGACCACCATTTTGAAAATAAGTGTCTGGCCATCTCAACACATACCGGTTTACATCAAATGCCGCAGTACCGCTTGTTTGCCAAATTTGGTAGTAATTGGTAAATGGTTTTCTNACACATACCGGTTTACATCAAATGCCGCAGTACCGCTTGTTTGCCAAATTTGGTAGTAATTGGTAAATGGTTTTCTGAGATATGACATAAAAACTTTATTGATTCATGTGGCACTATCTTACAAAGTGGCGGTCCAACAACCATACCCATTTCTTACATGATCGATTGTCAACATAAAAAATTGATTTAAATCGGTAGAATAGTTCCCAAGACATGACATCACCTTAGATTTTGAAATTGATGCCATTTTGAAAGTAAGTGCAGGGCGTGGTCAAAAGCTATAAAAGTAAGATTTACTTACTAAGTATAGTATGTGTACAGAGTTTGGTGAAATTCGGTCACGGCGTTTAAAAGTTTTTTTTGCGTAAGGGGTTCACACAGACACACACACACACACACACACACACACACACACACACAGACAGACAATACAGCGATCTCATAAGCCTTTCTTTCCTTTGGAAAGTATGCTAAAAATATTATTATACGTGGCAAATGGACAGGCAGTGAGAAGCCCAAGTGAGAAGCCCGGACGTAGAATCACGTAAGATTTTATAATGCAGAAGTGGAACAGGCTCTCACATCACGATCTCCGGCCGCACACGCCAGAAAAATGGCATCGCTGGCCGGAGCGCCGTTCGCCATTCAGCGCCTGGCAAACTTACTTGCCAGCCAGCAGCTCAGCCAATAGGGTAGCTTTCGCAGCACGCAGTTGCCAATCGGACACAAAGCCACACTCCGGATCCTCGCGTAGCCAATGGGTGCGCCCACATCACACCAACTTTCACGCCATTTCGCCTCTCTGTGCTTATTTCCTCTTTAGCAATACAAACGCGCGTGTTTTTGAAGTCTATAGAGCGTACCACTCTTAGATTGCAGTACAGTGGGAATGGCACGCACTGTTGCCAGATTACTTCAGCTTTGCGACGTAACTGGCAGGCTGATAAACAAATAGGTGGCGAAGGAAACGGCCTGATTAAGAGAATTTGATCTGTGTTTACGTGTCTGACAACTAGTAAGTGAATCCAATCCTGTGACGCAAAGCTTAGCAGATCGTTTGAAACTGAAACCTCTGAGATACCCTGTCATTGTGATTGGAAGGCGTGCACGCAAAGTAGATGTTTTTTTCGAGGCTGTAAAAAGATGACTTATCAGGCAACAGCGCACAGCAGGAACAAGGACAGCGTTAACGACAGAAATCGTGTATTGAAAAGCGAGAGAGTGCATTTCCATAACACCTCACACTACAATCTAAGAGTTAGACGCTCTCTAGTCTGTCTTCAAATAATAATGCAAATGTCGTAGGCCTCTGGTTATAGGTTATTTAATAATTACAGTCACGGTGCATATCACGTATCTACCTGTACATAACAAAAGAGCGTCTACTCATAAAAAAAAGATAATATTTCTCTCCTGATTAATGCGTAAACATTATCTGTAATTTGTCCGACATGCATACACATGTCTACGTACGCTATATATACGCATACTTATACAATACGTTGCGCATGGAAAAAGGCCCAACCCCCCTCTGCCTTTGAAAATGGCCAGATCCAACCTTGTCGACTCTATTTTTTTCATTCATTGGTGCTGTTGAGGTAATGGTGGCACACTAAATGTTGCCGGTTCTACTACTGTTTCTGATGCCAATTTCCAACGCCAAGACGCTGTCATTTGTGGTGTTACCATAATCTGTGTTTACAATCACGCAACATATCCCACTACGTCACGTTTACTTGCGAACTTAATTTTTGTCGTGAGAGATCTGAACTTCTGGAGTGGAGGGGAGAGATTTGGCCGGCTCTTAACATCGAGGAGAGCCCATATGAGGGTGAAATGAGGTGAGTATGGAGCGGCGCCGGAATGCAAGGATGGGAGGAACGGGAGATCCCCGAGAAAATCCGCCGACCAGCGGCATCGTCCGGCACGAGTCCCACGTGCGACAATCCGGGAGCGACCCCGCCGGGGAATCGAACCCGGTTCGCCTAGGTGAGAGGCGAGTAGTCAGACCACTACGCCACCGCGGCCCCTATTTGTACTTCCGGTAGAGGGAGTTAGGATTTCGTTACAGTAGCAAATGACAGCAGGGGGAGTACTCGGTTACAGGGACTGCCGACGTATTCTCGTTTCACCGCTGCTACGTTCAGTATGGCTGTCTACCGTGGCCTGCTGACGCTGTGAATCTGCTTGCTTTTTTAGTCAACTTGGCTGTCACCAACAAAGCAGCACTCTTTCCTCAAGAATCGCTGATCCTACGTGAATGTGCGTGCAGATGTCGTCAGTCTTTCTGACAGTTCCAAAATTATATTTTTTTCAAGTCAAATCGCACGGTATTTTTAAGCATGGGTTCATTTCGAAAGCAATGACTGTGTCTATCAAACATATCAGTTAAAATAACGAAAGGTAACCTTACATTCATTTACTTTACAAAATGTTAACAAGCTCTCTCTCAGTTTTGATTTAAAATTTCAGAACAGCATGTCCTGGAACTGTTTAAACATAAAAACACAAAACAAAAATTGAAAATATTTTCAATGTGCAGTCTTATTGCGATCATGATTTCAAGTTTTTGGCAAAATGGGANACAAAACAAAAATTGAAAATATTTTCAATGTGCAGTCTTATTGCGATCATGATTTCAAGTTTTTGGCAAAATGGGAAAAAAATTTTTAATAGGACGTGGGCAATATTTTAACGGAACATAGAAAGTATTTTAGTTTTATATATCGCTATACAAAAAACGATAAAACTATTTTGCAGCTGCATATTAGACCTTCCATATCCCAATTATTATTTTAATTTTATAGCTAAGTTTCTTTTTTTGATTTGGTTTTCCTTAAATTGTTCTCTCTTAAAATACTATAAAGTAATGTAGATGTTNACAAAACAAAAATTGAAAATATTTTCAATGTGCAGTCTTATTGCGATCATGATTTCAAGTTTTTGGCAAAATGGGGAAAAAATTTTTAATAGGACGTGGGCAATATTTTAACGGAACATAGAAAGTATTTTAGTTTTATATATCGCTATACAAAAAACGATAAAACTATTTTGCAGCTGCATATTAGACCTTCCATATCCCAATTATTATTTTAATTTTGTAGCTAAGTTTCTTTTTTTGATTTGGTTTTCCTTAAATTGTTCTCTCTTAAAATACTATAAAGTAATGTAGATGTTNTAGCTAAGTTTCTTTTTTTGATTTGGTTTTCCTTAAATTGTTCTCTCTTAAAATACTATAAAGTAATGTAGATGTTTAAATTATATTAAGATTAACATAGTATGAATGTTTCCGAAATATTTTATTCATGAAATCTAGACAGGAATACTTCAGCAATTGACTGAAAGTGTAGGCAGCTGAAACGGCCCTAAGTCCATTTCGCGGATTATCTGTTGTTAACAAGCTGCGTGGCCTTGCATCCTACACAGTCGGCCACTCAACTATGAATAACCATTCACGTGCTGTGAGAATGGCGACAGTCGAACCTGCCTTTCTATTGGGGGCCCCTTCGGACCACTAGAGCGTGGGGCATTTGACTGGTAGTCTGCCAAATATTCACACGATATCCAACTCAGACATGCACCGTGTGCATCCGAGTCTAGCGAGCGTTATAGAGAACGAACACGAAAACATAAAATGCAAACTAAATTCTTATAAAGTTTAAGTTGTGAGAGTTAGCTTTTATGTACTCGCTCACACGCGTGGCCACGGAAAATGACCACTCATTAGGAAAGTGATAATACACACTAATATTGTTTCCTGTTTCTTACGACCCCCAAAATACGCGATAAATATAACAAAGCTCTCAATATTTCCAGTTTCCCCGCCACCTCTCTACTAGTTTCTCCTCTTCCAATAATAAAGAGCATGGTACCCACCTATCTTTCTCCTGTANTCCCCGCCACCTCTCTACTAGTTTCTCCTCTTCCAATAATAAAGAGCATGGTACCCACCTATCTTTCTCCTGTAGAATTTCCTCATTATGCATGAAACAATTTTTAATTATTTCCTGTCGAAAGGGTTTTTTACGGTGCCTGTGCCGGATTTTCCCTTTCTCTTCTAGATATAGTTTAACTATAAGTACATTAGGGAGGTTTTTCATTGCCAAACTCAGCCATGGGAAACCCAATCCCTCTTTGCCGCGATGCACGTATCCTTGCATGTTCTTCCTTCCCTTGTAAGCGTAAGGGGCTAGCCCTGAGACGCAATAATCCCGTTCCTACCGCGGACTAACATATAACACTTAGTTTTAGAGTAGGTTAGAAAAAAAAACTATTTCCAGTTTTATATGTTGGTTTCACGTTGTACCACATGCACAAAGATACAGTAAAATCCAAATGTGAAAATAATTTTCGCACAGCTTTGGGATGTGGTGGGGAGGGGATGTAGGGGAGGCAGTTTATGGGGAGGGATCTCCCGAGCGGTCACCGCTGGAGGGAGGGAAATCACGCGAAACTGCTGGCACTGCACACACCAATCAGATAACATAGCTCTCTAATACCACGCTGTTAAATACCACGCTGCGCGACCTACCTACGTTTTGTAGACAGATAATATCCACGCGTGGAGCAGCTCTCTCCCACCCGCGCACATCTTGGTTTATTCCTGCGGGTGTCATGTTCAGTGTTGCCAGTAAAATATTGTACATCGGCCTCTCTCTCTCTCTCTCTCTCTCTGTCCTTATTTTCTGACGCGCTCTTTTTTCCTTCCGCATCGGATACACGTTCTATTGCGCTAACAAAGTGTTCAGCGCCTTCGTAACGATCGCACGGAGAAAAAGGTTTTGTTGATTTAAACAAAGTTTGTTTGGCGCAACCAAATTACATTATCGTCTGTGTTGGGCCGATGAAATATTTTGTTTTTGAGACCAAATTATCTTCTTGTTCTTATTTTGTCGCCCCGAATTGAAACATTTGTTTGGTGCAACTGCAAATTTGGCTGACTCTACGCACATTAAACCGTTTCACTTATTATAAAAAGAAAAGTAAAAACCCGGCCCAATTTCGATTCCAGGTAGTTTTCTCGCGACGCCCTGTGTTACCTCAGCTGAAGTGATTATTGATGAAGTTAGAATACAGGTGCCAGATGTATGGACCTCAACAAAGTTTTCAATGACTTTGTAAAAAAATTTTGAAACTTGGTGTGTGCATGGAAACCTATAATTAAAAAAAAAAAAGCATCTATTGAAAAAGCATGTTTTGCAACATCCAAGGTTTTAGCTCGTTGGACTCGTACACCGCCAAACAGATTGCCATCTCGTACTGTGACGAAGACGAGAAAATCAAAGTGTTCAGTTTTTTTTACCGCCGTGTCCATTGCAGCACCTCGACTGCACCATGCAACAGACGTACAACATACAGAAGTACGAAACGCTTGAACTAACGTGGGATAAGGGGATTATTCCGTACGAGGAAATTCCGGCAATGCTGGACTCTGCCATAATTCCCTTTTATCCTGTGTGTGAGCTTGGAAGACGCCAAGAGCCGGCGATTCGCAATGCGTGTGTCCCATCGGAACGAACTCTGTAGACCTTCACAAGCATTGCCGCTGCCCGCCGTTACGACAGCTCGTCGAGACGTACGCCACAAGACTTCACGAGTGCAAACATTGAATGTATTGCTGTGTTCCGTGCAACGCTGAAGCCCTAAGATTGTGAAGTTATGATAACACGAGCACATAAAAAAATAAAAAAACTATAAGGAACTCATTGTACATGTAAAACATTTTTCATTGTGTAATGCCCTCCAAGACTCAGAAAAGAAACACGTGTAAAAAGTATTCCTTGTTTTATTCAGAATAACAATATTGTAATGTGTGTGCATAAATAAATGTGTTTAAAATAAAACATAATTTTTTATTTTATCTCGAGTAATGTCCTGCCCAAGTAAGTTTTAAAAATCCACTGTCAGTAAAGAAAAAATATTAAGTATATCAGTTTTGTTATCATTTAAAGAAAATATTTAGTATATCAGTTTTGTTATAATGTAAAGAAAATATTTATCATATCTATTTTGTTATAATTTAAATAAAAAAATAATCAATGAGACTCTAGCCGCCACTATCTTAACGTAAATTGTATATACATTTTATGTGTACGACTGTAATTATTTAAAAAGTAAATTATATATTCTGAATAAATCATGTGTCGTGCGTTATACTGTTTTCTATATAGTAATCATGGCTCGAGAAGCCCAAAAACAGAGTTAAAACCACTTCGCTACACCTCACGGTATGCGATACGAACAGTGAAAGGTCCCATGCTTTCCCTTGACCCAGGCATCGACACTCGTCATTAAAAACATTTCCTCACAAGTTTACAATCAGTACATTAGGAAACTTACGTAGCGAGAAAAAAAAATACCCATATGGTTACTCCAGTTGCGGAGATTCTTCTAGCACCCATTGTGAGCATATAAAACTATTTATAAGCATAAATAATGCACATATAGTAAGTTTTGCAGGGAAAAAATTGTGTACCGTGAGGAGACGCTAGCGTAAAGGTGCACCCACTACAAGTATAAAATCATAAAAAACAGTAACCTTCTACTAACAAAGTTCTGTATTTTCATACATTCGTGTGCGCTCGCTCCATTAAGATGATATATCTGCTCCGCGGTAAAATCCCCCCCTCCACCTCCTCACAATCCTAGTGCACTGCNATACATTCGTGTGCGCTCGCTCCATTAAGATGATATATCTGCTCCGCGGTAAAATCCCCCCCTCCACCTCCTCACATTCCTAGTGCACTGCTACGTGTCGTTAGCCGAATTTCAAATGACATGCGAACATGTGAATGTATATATGTGCGGCCTCTAATCCAGCAGGTGTCTATAGCATTCTCTCTCTTTATGAATTACGCCAACTAAAACATAGGTTTACTTCTGAGATGCTAGTCCACAATGCAGATTTATACCACAATACGAATTCCAGCAAAAACACACGCATTCAGCTCTCATTCACAAACCCTCTAACCTCGTCGAGATATGTAAGGAAAGACTTCACAAGTTCAAAAAAATTAAAGCATATTGCAGCCAGTGCATTACGGAGACCATGAAATTAAAGACTTATGTTGATTCTTTCTCATGTAGAAAATTAAATGTATGCACAATTTTTTTGTTAATAAATTCTGGCACGAAATCCCCCTTTGCTTTTTTTTCATATAAAAAAATCAAACGTGAAATTTTTTATTAATTTTTGAGAAACCAAAAACAATTTCTGATGCTGTGAAACTAAGAAATAAAGGGGGGAAACGATCATTCTCCACTTGCTCATACGCCAAATACGCACACACCCACAGACACACGCATCTACACACACACAGAGATCCCGAAATATCCCAATTGCAGGCCAGACTGACAGACGCATTAAAAACTATTTAGACACAAGCATACTTAGAGAAGTGGTCAGGAGTTCCATTACAGAAGTAAACGAGAGGCACGTGCAGTCATAATCTGAGCTCGCGCACACGGCCAGCCGCGCTGCGCCAGTTGTTGAATTGAACTTTGCCCTGGCGCACTGACCGCCGCGGGGAGGCTTGTCGCTCTAGCAGCTTCTTTATTTCTCACACAAGCCAACTTTAATTAAAAGGATAATAAACACAGATATCTGCACGCACAAGTCAACACAGGGTAAGACCCGAAATTCTATTTTAAATATCACTCTATATCTATGTGAATTCCGGGATGGTTTCTTGGTCGAGTCCTTGCTCTCAAAATACTCTCAAAATAGTATAAAATTTACTTATATTATTACGTATGCTTGCATACCACCTAGATGATGTAAACTTATGATACTATTTTTCCAGAATCTAATACAGTCACGGATAAAAAATATTTATATGTGTTCATTACACAGTTGTGCGTAATTTAAATTGTTAAAAGGTTTTTGAATAATGTGTTTACATTTTTAATTATACACTTAGGTATGTTAAAAAATGTTGTCTTAAAACATTTTAGCACATTGCATATAGCCATAAGTGGATTACATACATTTGTAAGAAAAAACAGGACATTTATTTTTCTGGACATAGTTATTGTGAAATAAAAATAAGTTTATATGACATCAGTGTGTTTTTGTCTCAATTAGATATTAAAATATATATAAAATCCAACAACAATATAAACAAAACCATAATTTTCGAAAAAATCGTTCTTATCTAGCTTTTTTGAATTAAAACTTCGCTTTGTAGCTTTCCGCTTATAAGTTTTTCTATGTCGTCTCTGTGTATCATCCAACAGTAGTCAGCCATCTTGCTGACGTCACAACGACCCTGGTATCTTCTTTCTACATCTTTAAGGTCTTTGTGGAAGCCTTCACCCTGTTCTTCACTGTGGTATCCAAGATTAGTCGGGAAATGTTCAATATGGGAAAGGGTTATGTTCATCTACTTGGAGACCACTTGCAGCCATTCATGGACTTCATCTACCCAAACAACGATGGAATTTTTATGGATGACATTGCGCCATGTGACCAGGCCACAGCTGTTCGCGATTGGTTTGAAGAACATTCTGGACAATTCCAGCAAATGATTTGGCCACCAAGATTGCTCGACATGAATTTCATCGAACATTTATGGGACATAATCGAGAAGTCAATTCGTGCACAAACTCCTGCACCGGCAACACTTTCGCATTTATGGAC
Organism: Clitarchus hookeri; assembly: GCA_002778355.1. Lineage (NCBI taxonomy): Eukaryota > Metazoa > Arthropoda > Insecta > Phasmatodea > Phasmatidae > Clitarchus > Clitarchus hookeri. The sequence goes on from NQII01004013.1 coordinate 171,094, forward strand.
GTCTATAGAAGCAGCATGGCACAATATTTCTGCCGGGGACTTCCAACGACTTGTTGAGTCCATGCCACGTCGAGTTGCTGCACTTCGCCGGGCAAAAGGAGGTACGACACGATATTAGGAGGTATCCCATGACTTTGGTCGCCTCAGTGTATTTCCACGTCCACGTACACAGTGGGCAATTAATATTAAACCGTTTGGGAGGAGAACATTTAACATTATATTAGTACATATATATACACACGCGCGCGTGCATGAAACCAAATTAAGGAAAGCGAAAAAAGGCCACCCATTACAGAAATAGGAGGGAAAAATTGCCCAGTACCGAACTTATGACAATAAAACACTTCATGCCCCGAACAGTGCTCCATATTTATATTTCCGAATCGGAGCGATATTCCGAGGGGAAAAAATCAAAGTATTTTGAGTTGTATTAAACTTGAACCTTCAGAGGAAACGTCTATGTTCACGCACGAAAAACAGGACAATTAAAAAAAATATATAGGCCATTCCCCTAATATATATATATATATATACAGAGTAAGCGTCATAATATCAGAGATTGATACTGAAGGATTGAGGGGCGATGTTGAGAATTTAACTTGTGTAAGCATGGACTCGTCACCTTAGGGCACAATGCATTATTAACTAACATGAGGATGTACCTGAACGTAATTGACATGGTTCGAAACCGATTTGATGAATATTTACAATAATATACTCATGATCTTCTCGTAATCTCTGTTATACCCGACAGTAAGGTTTACATATTAGAATTTTTTTCGTAAATATTCGAAGTTATGTTATTCCATCGTTCTTAATATCGACGGCAGTAGTATTTCAACGATTATTTTCCGAGTCGATACATATTAGGGTTCATTGGAGGTAATTTTTGCATTACATGCTCCCTCGTCAATGCCTCTGCTAATCACAATCCAAGCGACGTTACTCGCTGTGTGTTGTGAGAATATTCCGTATATGAGATTTCGTTCCGGCTCAAAGAGTTGCAAAAAAGGGATGGGCCATGCATACAATAATGAAGACAGTGTTCCGGCTCAAAGAGTTGCAAAAAAGGGATGGGCCATGCATACAATAATGAAGACAGTGTTGACGGCGAAAAAAGTGGCGATTTGTTCGACGTCCTCGCACATCTCACCGGCTTTGCTAAAAAAAAAAAGTGTCGTGAATAATGCAGAAAACGACAAGAACACCGAATACATATTTCTTGAAGACCCCAATGAACTTGTTAATAGACTCGGACATTTGATTGCCTTGTACAGTGAGGAGATATCTATAATCATCGGTGAACTTAAGGAAAGCGGTTACATCGAATGAATCCATTTTGTACTATCCATCATCTGCAAACATCAGAGAAATGCAAAGATTGAATGCATGGAAAAAGTAGTATAATACATTTATGTGTCCTTATTTGTGCACTTTTAATTTATTGAACAATATCCTACTGCTTTTCTGAAAAAGTTATTATTTCAGTGGTGTATAAAATCGAATACAAGAGTCTATTTTAAATAAAAATAAAACAAGAAGGTGCGGTATAGGGGATATGTTTCACTCTGAAGTATTATGTCTTTCTTGGCCTGTTTAATTCGGCTGAGTTTTGTTTGACAAACAAACGAACTGAGGAAGGAATGTTTTTGAGGAATGAAAGGGTGAAAATCTGGGAGTAATCCTGCTGGGAATCGAACATGTCTCGTCGCGTTAAGGGGAAAAGCCAGTATGAAGAATGGGGTGGTGATGATGTGGACATCCTTTGAGAAAATGTGTGTACAAAAGAAAGGATGCTGTATGCGTACTTGTGATGGGAAACGAGAGCTCTAGCCACTGCAGTCCCCCTCTTATGTGACACCGTGGAAGAGGTCATCGTTGCAAAATAGGCCTGGGGTGCAGTTTTCGATGGGGAGCCTCAACTGATGTGTACAAATCTTCATAATTTCGCAGGTTGCAGTACACCTTCTGACCTGAGTAATTTCTCCTGCAGTCTGGTATTAATATTAAATTTTGGATGATTAATAAACCTCGTGTGCGTAAAAATGCGTATTTTTAATATTTTTTTTGTGAGCCTCTTGCTTATGTACTTGCATTACACGAGACTTTGTATCTTCATGGCATCACGAGGGGATGACAGAGCACAAGTATGCTAGCAAGCAACAGAGCTCTTTCTGGGCATGATGGAGGTGCACAATATTTGTCGGAAAAATTAACACCTATAATGTGTGATTTAGCACTCGCTTCTGTACTTTCGAAAAATTATTGTTCATATGTCTATGTGATACACTGGCATGCCTGGGCTGAAACATTGCTAACATGCGTATGTATCTCTGCTGGTTCATTATGATTTGGGTACTGTTTTAGAAATAGTATTTGAATAAATTATATTAGGGGACTGATTTTATTTTTTTATGTCCTGTTTTTGGCGTGTGAACTTAGACATTTACTCTGAACGGAGAAGATTAATACAAATTAAATATTAGGGTTTTATTCACCTCGGACTATCACTTATATTAGGAAATATAAATATGTAGCATTGTTCGGGGCACAAAGTGTATTATCTTAATTTCGTTACTGGGCAATTTTTCCCCCTATTTCTGTAATAAGTAGCTTGTTTTCTCTTNATATATATATATATATATATATAATTATATTTATATATAATATCGGTGCAATAATGTCTTAGGTTTTCCCGTCGCAACAAGGGTTGAATATTTTATTCATGAAAGGAGGTTTACACTAATATTTGCAGATGTTAGCGGGTCGAATATTCTGTTAGATTTTTTCCTCCCATACGGTTTAAGTTTAATTGACAACAGTGTAAGTGGGCGTGGTAATACTTATAAGTATATGCATCAGCGGATAAAAGGAGTCGTTCGTTGGATTACGAAGAGAATAATAATCACCCGAGTCTGTATATATTTCTACATTTATCAGAACGCATCATGTGGGAAATGGTAGCTTTAAATACCTGTAAAATGCAAAATTGTATGCCTGAAATATGCAAGGAATTGCTGATATCAAATAATTATTTGTGCTCAATATAGTAATATTTTTAAGTTAATATGTACACATTTGACTGCGTTACGTGCTGCAATATTTTTATTGTTCGTCAATATCATAAGTTTACATTATCTAGGTGGTTTGCAAGCATACGTAATAATAAAAGTAAATTCTATACTATTTTGAGAGGGAGCTAGTTCCTAGGGCAAGCGGTAACAAGTAAGTATTCTACTAAGAAACCATCCTGGCATTCACCTAGAGTGATATTTAAAATAGAATTTCGTGCCAAACGAGCCGAGTATATTATCCGGGTCCCCTTGAACATGGGTCTTACCTGGTGTTGACTTGTGGGTGCAGATATCTGTGTTTATTATCCTTTTAATTAAAGTTGGCTTGTGTGAGAAATAAAGAAGCTGCTAGAGCGACAAGCCTCCCCCCGGCGGTCAATGCGCCAGGGCAAAGTTCAATTCAACAACTGGCGCAGCGCGGCTGGCCGTGTGCGCGAGCTCAGATTACGACTGCACGTGCCTCTCGTTTACTTCTGTAATGGAACTCCTGACCACTTCTCTAAGTATGCTTGTGTCTAAATAGTTTTTAATGCGTCTGTCAGTCTGGCCTGCAATTGGGATATTTCGGGATCTCTGTGTGTGTGTAGATGCGTGTGTCTGTGGGTGTGTGCGTATTTGGCGTATGAGCAAGTGGAGAATGATCGTTTCCCCCCTTTATTTCTTAGTTTCACAGCATCAGAAATTGTTTTTGGTTTCTNTATGAGCAAGTGGAGAATGATCGTTTCCCCCCTTTATTTCTTAGTTTCACAGCATCAGAAATTGTTTTTGGTTTCGCCAAAATTAATAAAAAATTTCACGTTGGAATTTTTATATGAAAAAAAAAGCAAAGGTGGATTTCGAGCCCGAAATTATTAACAAAAAAATTGTACATATATTTAATTTTTGACATGGAAAAGAATCAACATAAGTCTTTAATTTCATGGTCTCCGTAATGCACTGGCTGCAATATGCTCTAATTTTTTTGAACTTGTAAAGTCTTTCCTTACATATCTCGACGAGGTTAGAGGGTTTGTGAATGAGAGCTGAATGCGTGTGTTTTTGCTGGAATTCGTATTGTGGTATAAATATGCATTGTGGACTAGCATCTCAGAAGTAAACCTATGTTTTAGTTCTCGTAATTCATAAAGAGAGAGAATGCTATAGACACCTGCTGGATTAGAGGCCGCACACATATACATACACATGTTCGCATGTCATTTGAAATTCGGCTAACGACACGTAGTAGTACACTAGGATTGTGAGGAGGTGGAGGGGGGATTTTACCGCGGAGCAGATATATCATCTTAATGGAGCGAGTGCACACGAATGTATGAAAATACAGAACTTTGTTAGTAGAAGGTAACTGTTTTTTATGATTTTATACTTGTAGTGGGTGCACCTTTACGCTAGCGTCTCCTCACGGTACACAATTTTTTCCCTGCAAAACTTACTATATGTGCATTATTTATGCTTATAAATAGTTTTATATGCTCACAATGGGTGCTAGAAGAATCTCCGCAACTGGAGTAACCATATGGGTATTTTTTTTTCTCGCTACGTAAGTTTCCTAATGTACTGATTGTAAACTTGTGAGGAAATGTTTTTAATGACGAGTGTCGATGCCTGGGTCAAGGGAAAGCATGGGACCTTTCACTGTTCGTATCGCATACCGTGAGGTGTAGCGAAGTGGTTTTAACTCTTTTTTTGGGTTTATCGAGCCATGATTACTATATAGAAAACAGTATAACGCACGATACATGATTTATTTAGAATACATAATTTTTCTTTGAAATAATTACAGTCGTACACATAAAATGTATATACAATATACGTTATGATAGTGGCGGATAGAGTCTCATTGAATATTATTTCTTTAAATTATAACAAAACAGATATACTAAATATTTTCTTTAAATTATAATTAAACTGATATACTAAATATATTTTTTTAACCGACAGTGTTTTTTAAAACTTACGTGAGCAGGACATATCTTGAGAAAAAATATAATTCATATATTGTTTTAAACACATTTATTAATGCACACATTTTACAGCATTATTAGTATTCTGAATAATACAAGGAATCCTTTTTTTACACGTTTTTCTTTTCTGAGTCTTGGAGGGCATTACACACGTAATATTTTTTTTTTACATGTACAATGAGTTCCTCATAGTTTTCTTTTTAATGGGCTCGTGTTATCATAACTCCAAAATCTTAGTTCTTCAGCGTTGCACGGGACACAGCAATATTTTGTATTTTTGCACTCGTGAAGTCTTGTGACGTACGTCTCGACGAGCTGTCGAAACGACGGGCAGCGGCAATGCATGTGAAGGTCTACAAGTTTCGTTCCGATGGGACACGCATTGCGAATAGCTGTTTCTTGGCTTCTCTCAAACTAATTCACAGATAATAGGTAATTATGGGACAGTCCAGCATTGTCGGAATTTCCTTGTACGAAATATTCCCTTCGCCCATCTTAGCCCATGCGTTTCTTACGTCTGTATGTGGTACGTCTTTTGCATGGTGCGGTCGAGGTGCTGCAATGGACACGGCGGTTAAAAACTAAACACTTTGGTTTTCTCATCTTCTTCAGTGTACGAGATGGCAATTTACTTGATGGTGTACGAGTCCAGCGAGCGAAAACCTTGAATGTTGCAAAACACTTTTTTTCATTAAATTTTTTAAATATATATATATAAGTTTTTTATTTTCCCATGCACATACAGAGTTTCAAATTTTTTTTACAAAGTCATTAAAAACTTTATTGACGTCCATACGTCGGGCACTTGTGTTCTGGGCTGGTTTCCACGCAGGGTAGTGTTTGCCAGTAAATTTATTGAAGCGGAGCATCTTCCACGGGTACAGCTTGCGAGTAGAAAACTTACACGCGTAGATAACTTACATGCGGACGTCGTCTTTAACGGAGATGGCATCTTCAACGGGGACGTCGTCTTCCACGGGCGCAGACGTCACGAGGGCTGCGCGGTGGGCCTTACACCAACCCCTGCAATACGGCGTGTCGGGAATGGAGGTGCTGCAGCCCTCGAAACACTCCTTGCACGGGAGGCAGTCCCGTATGTCTTAGTCCTGCTGCAGGCAGGCCGGCAAATACTTGAATACGGCCTAAATTTCTTAAGGTGCCTAGACAAAGATAAATTTTTTCGGCAGGTTCGCTAACTCGTCCCGTTTGTCCAATGCACTAAGCGATCACACCATTCCAAATGCCAAAATGGCCGAAAGGATTTTATTGCCGCTCGAACAACACACGTATATTTCTTATAGCAATTGAAATTACTGATTTTCCGAGGGGGCTCAGGGTGTGTCTTATAAAGAGTTTTTAAGGGGGAAAAAATAGTCCACACTCGCGATTAAAGTAGGCCGCCTATTGGTCGTAACGAAGGTTTCCAAAAACGCACGAGCAATTAGCCAATCCCAGATATTGTCACATGACTTGGTTAGCCAGTAATAATCAGTGTTGGGGGTGGAGGTCTACCGACTTATTGGTCGAACGAATATGAATAAATGGGGTGTGGGTAAATTTGAAAATGGAAAACAGTGTTGGAGAGGAACCGACTAATTGGTCGAACGAAGGTTTCTGAAAACACCCGAGTAATTAATCAATGTGAAACATTGGTGGAGCAATTAAATATATTGGGAGGGGATGGGCAATTAGCCAATGAGTATCAGGGTTGGAGCAATTGGTCAATTAAATATATTGGAAAAGGGGTGTGTAGGGGATCAGTCGTCTGCTGGGAGCGGCCCCGAGGACAGCACCAGTATTGTAAAACAAATGAAAAAAAAATAGCAGATGGATATACCTACCAATATGGCGAACTTCACCGACCAAAATGGCGGGCTGCTACACCTACCACGATGGCAGAAGGTTGCTGTGACACCTACCAAGATGGCAGACTGCACCTACCAAGGTTGAGGACTGCACCGACCAAAATGGTGGATGGTGGCTCAACTCTGTACGATGCTATTGATAATTGATAAGTGAGGTGGTATCCACGCCCCCCCGCTGCGATTGGAAGGAGCGCAATCTTCTTCTATTGAATTGCATTCAACTGCAGCCAATTAAAGCTCTGCGGTGCCAATTATTGTCTGGGTTGAGACATAATGGGACTGGCTGGTGTGCACAGTATGGATTACTCAAACATCTGAAATGGCAAACTATTGCCTGACGTGGCTTTGTGGCGGTACCAAAAACTAGTGCTGTATATAACAGTACAGAAAGCCGGTGTTTTTAAATTAATTTTTTAATAATTTTTTTATAATTTAAAATACTTTTTATATATTAAATACATATTTATTATAATTTTTTAATTTTTTTGGAATTTTTGGGGTCAATGTCAAGGTCACATGGATATAAGATGGCCAGGGTCGACCGGAATGACAGAGCACGAACAGCTCAGACGTTCAGGTCCCAGGTCCCGATGTGCCAAAGTCTCCATAACCCCTCTTCTCCTGTGACTTTTTGAAAGTCTGTTATTGAAAAAAACGCGACCATGATTTAACGGAGAGTTTTTGAGAATTTTTTTCCAGCTTTTTTCCGTAATATGACGCGAAATATTTCTAACTATGTTTAACCGCGTAGAAGCGGATATAAATATATAGGCTACATATATTACTGACCGTTACCACAGTCAGTTCACAAGACCCTGGAATTTGCTGCCAGTACAAGTTCTCGCCGTCTCGAGTAACGTATTTTTCGTATAGAACGTGAACACCACATACTAGCATGTGAGCTGCCAACTTTGCATACGTGTAGGCGAGCTCACTATGGATGAAAGTATACAAGCATCTTCCTGCTGTTTGTTTTAGAACATAACTAGCAGTAGAGCGCTAATTTAGTTTTACACTTCCCCCGCAGTAAGGTCATTTGTCTAGCTCAGTGGAGCAAGCAGCTCGTATCTGGTACACACATTTGCTGTGCTAATTGAGGACTTTATTAACGAAAGATTCTAACCAAATAAAAAAAAACACATATTGAGGTATGAGTTAAATCAACGTCCTCTTGATTAAAAAAAACCCCTTCTTTTCGTATCTCAAAATATATCAACTCCTTGATCAAACGTAGAAAATTGCTTGATGGAAAAGCACCTTAATACTAAATCACGCGATACCTAAAATATTAGCATTGTTTGGTTTTCAGGGTACAGATGAATTTAGAATTATTGTGAGACAACCTGTCAAATGCAGAAATCAGTGCTAGTTAGGCGATAAATTTATGTAAATTATATTTATCGCTACAGTTTATGACTGTTGAGTTCGGGTTGTTGATAGTGGTGTACATTGTTATTTATTTTCAGGTTACATAACATGTTACTCGGTTCTGCGAAATAATAAAGTGCTGTACCCAATCCATGTATATTACGGCACGTACATTTTACATTAATTAAGACCTAGTAATAAAAATGAGCTCACTATCTCCCACACCAGTCTTACCTGCGTGTTATCAAGTTACCGTCCTTTTTACAATAATTATAATGCATTTTATACTTATGGTTTTGTAGCTGAACATTTGTATAATATAATGTTTAAATTTGGTACGTTACCTTTAAATGTACGGAGTTGGCTAGAGATATGAAACAAGATCATAAAATGTCGAAAGTTATACACTTTCTTCTCCAGCCTTCCAGTCCGACTGTACAGTCTCAAAACACCAAGCGATATGTATACGTGTGTATATATATTTATATATATACTCAAAACACCAAGAATTTGGGAAATTATTTGTTGTGTATGTCGTGTAGATATAGCTGCAACAACAGCTGCCTTTGCTAAGGGAATTTTTTTTTGCTTGGGGAGTTTTTTGGTTCCAGACTTTAGATGTGCATAATTACCGAACTGGTCAGCTAAGAAGCACATTTTCTTGTTTGTGAATAGAGGTGAGACCAACGAAAGTGATTTATCAGTAGACCGGGCCATCGTAGAAACTCATTTTGTCAGACTATGGTTTGATGGCATTGTTTAGGCTGGGAATTATTGGACATATATATTTAGTGTAAAGTCAGTGAGTTAAATGCGCACTTAAATGGATTCGCGTAAATAAGAACACTGATTCCAGCTAGATGGGTTTTCTGGACACTGATTTCCAAGAAAATGATTATTAATTTTATGACTTAATCTTATAATTCTGTTACACTTAAAAAGGGAAATTTACGTTAATTGAGGATAGACGTGCAAACGAGTACTAAAAAAAGTGAATGACGTTATTTTCACAATCATTTTAATTATATGATACTACGGCTAACATCACGATTTAATTAATTTACGTTTTAAGTATAGCAATTGGGCAGTTATTAGTGAGTCACTATGCTCGACGTACTAAGGATACAAATAAATCTTTTATAGTGATTAAGAAAAATTTCGAGTACATATTTATTTTACTATGAACACGTTTTACTTAACAGTAGAAACACTGGACTGTAATCAGTATTAATGGTTTCATCTTCCATGCAAGAAGATGATGTTTGTTGGGTCACAAATCTCTGGGCTTTGACATATTCTTGGTACGGTGGCAGTATCTATTTTAATTGAATGACGCAATTAAATCTAATTTCTTAACTTATTTGCACCTAACAACTTTAGCTGCAGTACACAATGGAATCAACAATGATTTTTAATGTAATAAAATAAGAATACTTTAGAATTATATGTTGTTGTATACAAAAGAGTTTTCTTCAAAACATAAATACCTTTTCGGTGTTTTGTTTTCAATGATTTACTTATTATTACTGATAATTTCAAAATTCCACTTTAACTGTAATAAAAATTACAATATAAATTCAAACAAATATCAGTTCACAAAATTGTAATTTTCTTTTTTTGTATACTTTTCCTCCAAGATCTCTTACTCCTGCAGCAAGTGGCCACGCCCACTCCGCACATACACTTTGCTCCCTGCGAATAAGCCCGCCTGCTGAACACACACGAACATGGTAGAAAAATTTTCCTACTTTAATTGTGAACTCACTTGATCTGTACATGGCTGTACGTTATAAACAGCAATCGATTCAGTTTATTTGTGCGTGACCATACGTAGAATAGTTTTCATTATTCGCGGATTTTGATTGCACTAATACGAGTGAAAATAAATTATTTTAATTATTTCTCCTACAGGTCTCTTTTAAAACGAAAAATTTTGATATTTACAATCAAAATTTTTCTCCCGTTATTTTCCAGTTAACATGATAAAATAATAGTCTTTAGAAATATTTAAATATGTATACGATATAAGAAATACTTTTGCTTTTCTCTGCAGCTCGAATATTTATTGTTGACGTAGTCAAGAGCTATAACTTTTTTTTTTATAATTAGCTGATTGTGAAACTTCTTGAAAAAATAAACGCTACCTGTTAAGACATGTATAAGCTTAAGGGGACAACACAATTAAAAACCTAAGTACTATGCATTAGGATTTGGCGGAGAGCAGTTACCTAACGAAAATTAAGTACAGTGGAGTCTCCGTTATCCGTCAGTCTCGGGACCGTCACCGTGACGGTTTAGAGAATAGACGAATAATAGAA
>NQII01004013.1:181716-214384 GCA_002778355.1 Clitarchus hookeri
TGTTTATTATGTTGATAAAATAACAAAATTGAATACAGTACTATTATGTATATGTTCAGTAGTATAATCCTACCTAAAAAAGTCTGTCATTTTCTTTTGTTGTAATACTTCGCGGGCTTTTGTTGCTGCCGTGTTGAGTATCTTACGTAGGAGTAATATATGTGTAGCGTCTGCCTCTTCTTGTTGCTCGTGCCATTCAATGCACTTGGAAAACATTTTTTCAGCGTCACTGTGGCCANTCAATGCACTTGGAAAACATTTTTTCAGCGTCACTGTGGCCAATTATTTTGGGGCAATCATTGAGTGTATCATCCTCTTCTTCTTCACTTAAACATTCTACCTCCTGTGTTGCACTTAATACAAGTTCCTCATCATTTAATATTTCAAAGCCTCCGTCAAATCTGTCAATTCCCAGCTATTTACTTACTTCAACTATTGATGTGTTTTCTACAGCTGGAATCCCTTGACACAGAAGTAAAATTTCCTCATAATTTCCATATTCGTTTATGGCCTCATTCTAGTTTACAGTCTCAGGCCACAGTTTGTTCCAGCCCTTCTTTAATGTTTCTTCTGGTATATCTTGCCAGACATCAGCGACATANCCAGGCTTCAGCGACATTAAAAATTGCGTCTTTAATAGTGTATGACCTCCAAAACTGCTTTACACTTATTAATTCATCCCCAACGCAAACAACTTTTTGAATAAAGCATTTTCGATAAGTCGCTTCATGTTTTCAATATTACCCTGATCCATGGGCTGAATTAGTGGCACGTAATTTTTCCATCATCACTTTGTAAGTCATGAGAAGGATGAGTTGGTGCATTGTCCATTAATAACATGGCTTCTTCAGGCAATATGATCGATTTTAAATGTGATTTTACATTTGGTAGAAACACACTGTGGAACCACTCATTAAATATATCCTGGCTCATCCAGGCACTTTTTTGTGCATAATATTTGGCAGGTAAGACGTTTAAATTCATATTTTTGAAAGCTCGAGGCATTTTAGATTTCCCAATGATTTGTAAAAGAAACCTATGTCTACCATTTGCATTCGCACACACCATTACAGTTATGCGGTGTTTTTGCATTTTAAAACCAAGTGCAGATTTTTCCGATAAGGAGGCTAAGTTTTTCACTGGAAGTGCTTTCCAATTTAGGCCAGTTTCGTCACAGTTGTAAACCTGCTCTCTGACCAAATTTCTATATTTTATTTCTTTCATTAGTTTTTCCCAATATTCTACAATGACTGTACTATCAGCGCTTAGTTTTTCACCCGATACGTCTAACTGCCTCATGCCATGTCGACCCTTAAATTTATCCAGTCAACCTATACTAGCCTAAAATGAAGGATCCCCATCAAGCTTCTTGTTCATCTCGATAGCTTCAGCCATTATTATGGGCCCATAAACTAGAATCCCTTGACTGGGGGCTTGAATGAACCACTGATACATTACTGTATCCAGTTGGTCCAGTTTTGCTGGCTTCGTCGTTTTTCTTAGTTTGACATCTCCATCTGTCGTTTGCATTTTTGAAACATAAATTTCGATTTTATCTGCATCTTTCTTAATATCATTGACTGTCGTCCGCCCGATTCCATAAAGCTGATCGATACTTGTCGCGCTTTCTCCTTTACGCAGTCGTTTTATAATTTCAAGTTTTTGAGGAAGTCCCAATTGCACACGTTTCCGTTTCTCAGCCCTTTTTAAACACACTACACTTTGACAACAAACTGAGGACAATGACTTGCTGACTAAGTGACTACCGCTACTGAACTGACTGTAGGAATGGGAGGGCAGATGAGTGTCTAGGAATTCCGGTAGGGTGGTGAGGAAGACGGAACGATTCTACGAAGTACATATGTAGGTTGTACATAAACAACAAACGCGAGTCATTCGCATTCCGCACCGCACAGAATGTATTTTTACTGGGTGTGCTGAATTTGATATAATATTAAACGAGAAAAAAGTTATTTTATTTTTAGTTTATTAAGTTTGTTTTTTGTATCCAATTTTATTATTTTACTTGTGTCAGTTTACTGACGGTTAACAGAAACTGACGGTTAAAAGGGTGACGGTTAACCGAGACTCCACTGTATACAATTAAACACATCTTTAAAGCGTGTTGTTTGAAATTGAAACGGAATAAGAAGACGATTTTTTAGTTGCATTTTCTTTTTCGCTATCGTTTTTAGCAGCAGTCGAATAAAAACAAATCACTGTTATGCATATTAAATTTCCACTGTCAAATCTTACTGCTTTCTGCTTGTGTTTTCAATTGTGTAAAGTCCTTTAGAGTCATAAGATCAGTTTATGGTGTCTCGCCAGTGAGGAATGAGAGAGCAGAATGTGTTGGTGGTGAGTGATGATGAAGCAACGGCCAGCCGGCTGCGTGGGTGCGCGCGCACGCTTGTAAAGTAACTGCCGCCCGGTGACGGCACTAGGCTTTCCCGCTGACGAGGAATCGATGCGCCGTCACGCGACTGAAGTGTGAACTGTGTCTGCCGCAGCTGCTGCTCTCCGCAGGTCGTTGGTTCGACCCCTGTCGTCGTCAGGGCCACCTGTCTTTCGCGTAAGGACTCACGGGGAGGCAACTCTTCAATTTCCTACGTGCATACCTCTGCAGCTTTCCTTTGGCTATTGGCCGCTTGTCTTCGTGTTAAGACTGGCTGCTACAGGAGTGAGCCAATCAGTGTTGAGTTTCTCCGATACTACCCCCCCCCCCTCCTTGATTCGCGGGCAGACGGATATGAAGTCTAACAATTCAAATGACCCGAACACCAAAGTGATTCAGAACCAAAGTGTTTTGGAGCACAACGTCTGAAATCTTTTCGCGAGAAACACGTGTCCTTAGTCATTGTCTAGTTCCATCTGGGGAACCTGGCTTCACTCAAGCTTCCAACTTTATTGCTGTACCTTACGAAAACTTTGCCTTCATTTCCTCGCGCACCAAGCGAAGCGGGCAGTGGTAAATCTTTGGCCTCGCATTCGGGAAGTCTGGGTTCGCATCCCGGCACAGCCATCCTGATTTCGGCTTTCCGTGGTTTCCCGAAATCACTCCAGGCGAATGCCGGGATGGTTACGTACTATAATCCATGGCCGAATCCTTCGCCACTTGCTTCTCTGAGAAACGCACCTACCTCAAATTCCTTGCCGTAATTATTTGTAATTAATTTTTTTTTTTTTTTTTTTAGGGTCCTGAATTTTATTGCATAGGGCACTTCACTTATTTGGCGAACTTTTAATTCTCATAACGAGCATAGATATTTTAGATATTTCTTTATAATCTCTGTCGACTTGTGGTGATGATGAGACAATTTATTTTCAACAATGGAAGTAAAATATCCTGGCCAGTGTTACTTAATTTATAACGTATGAGAGTCGATATATTTTTATAAAAACTTCAAGGCAGACTAAAAATTACGCTGTTCTCAAGTTTACTCGTAATGAGAAACTGGTTGATATTTAATTAAGGCGTATTTAATTTTTTTAATGTAATGAGTTGTTAAATACCTTAAAAAAAAAATTCTGTATGTGGTGTGAAGATATAGGCATTAGAATATGTTACATAGGTAAGATGAAATTCTAACGAATGAATTTCAATCATTAAAATACATATATGCGCATACTTTAAATGTCATGGACTTAAAAATTAATATATATGTAACTTACATCGTTCTTACGATACACTGGCTATGATCAACAGCAGCACTCCCGTGGTACACTGTCATATAATAAAGTAATATACAGAACATACAGTTACAGGCAAATTTCGTCACTATGCTTTCCTGGTGCCTGTTTTAAGTGTTTAATTTATAATTAGACTAAAATCATCCGAAAAGCCACAGATCAGAGAATTATGAACGCAAGTTTACATCATAGTCAGGTTTCAGATATACAGCACTTCGAAGTTACAAGGGTGTTCGGAAATCAAATTCCCAAACTGCGGGAGGTGATTGCTTATGAAAAATAAAATCGAAAATATTTAAGACACCAAATACCTAAACAGAATATTAAAGGAGATATGGGCCAGTGAAAATTGGGGTTTGAAAAAGTATTTTCTCTTAATGAATTGTACTTCCTGCCAGCGGTAGGGATGGCGGCGATGTACCCACAGTACGTCCAACACGGTTGAATGGGACACACCCATTTGACGCGCTATGGAGCGTGTACTAGTGGAGGGCACGTCTTTGATGTGCTGACGTATCACTTCCTAAAGCCGAACAGTGAGCACAGACCGAGGACGGCCAGCATTACGAATGTGTCTCTGCAACATGGGAAGCATAAGGCACCTTTTAACTGCGGACTTCGTAGGCGTTGTACAAGGCATTCGGCAAACAAACCTTTTCAAAACCCAATTTTCATGTCCTTTAATATTCTGCTTCGGTATACGGTGTCCTATATATTTTTGACTTTATTTTTCGTAATGAATCACCTCTCGTAATTTGAGAATTTAATTTCCAAATAGCCTGTATACATGTGGGTGTGTGTGTGTGTATATATATATATATATATATACATAGAGAGAGAGAGAGAGAGAGAGAGAGAGAGAGAGAGAGAGAGAAAGAGTCAAGTAGGCTGAAAATTGTTATATATAAATATGGAATACGTATACACATAGATAAGAGGAACACGTGTGTTTGAAAGAATACTTAGAACAAGGAAATTTTTTTCACCAGAATCTGACAGTGATCGTCTAAGTAGTTCCTGAGGGGTACTGCAAAAGTATTACAAAATATCATTTTAAAGCAATACCTTCAAAAATTTTAGTTCCGTTATTGAAGCTTAGTGACGAAACCTGAAAGAGATCAAGAGGATAAAATTATTTTCTGCATTTTAAGCATACAACATATTATTTTTTTCGTTGTGATATGAAATACTTGTATAAAAAAGAATTACAATTGAGGGAAATAACTTTTAAAAAATGAATTAAAAAATCAAAAGGAATTTTCAATTTATATAGATTTTTCGTACAGATCTCAAAATAAAAAAATAAAAAAAAAAGTATACTTTAGGATATAGTTGAAACCATTTGCCTATGTTAATAATATTTCATTAAAAATATTTCTTGGAAATATATTATGCAATTGGTTCGCTTCTAATTTTAATCTTTGTTATAAAATCTTAATGGTCAATAGTTAGGAGAGCCGCGGTAGCTGTGCGGTTAGCCTGCTCGCCTCCCACCAAAGCTATCCGAGTTCATTATCCGGCTGAGTCACTCCTGGATTTTCGCAAGTGGGAATCGTGCCGTACGATGCCACTGATCGGCGGGTTTTCTCGGGGATCTCCCGTTTCCCCCACCCTTGCATTCTGGCGCTTCTCCATTCTCACCTTATTTCACCCTCATCAGCTCTCAAGACGTCGTTGTTAAGAGCCGTCCAACTCTCTCAACTCAACTACAATATTTAAAAATAAAACCCTTTGTCACAGTTGAACATAGCGTAGGAATTTAAAGAAATTTCAACATGTTACTGCTGTGACTTTAGTAAACAAACCAAATGTTGTGTTATAATAACATTGAAATTTGTTTAAATCACGATTTAAATAAAATCCTCGTAGTTACGAATAAAACAATCACGGATGCTATTTTTCCAAATGATTTGGTAAATCAAGTTACCATCGATATTATGTCACAAAACCATAAAATACATTCAAATGTAAATATAAAAGTAACTCTTTTAAGTCTAATGTCGTGGAACCTGCTAAAATTGTTACACATACAGCCATCCTCAGTGACATGACTTATTCGGACGCTAGCTTACAGTTTGAGAGGTTCTGAATTCGAATCCTAGAAAGACGTGGATGTGTGTGTGTGCACGGGAACGCCTTTTTAGGTGTAGTTATATACTAAAGTTTAAATATGAGCCATTCAAATTTATTATTTTCATGTTTCTTTTTTTTAACTAGCACATGCATCAACTTACACAAGGGAAAAAAGTACGCACATCTGTTCCTTACTGGGATTAGAAAGCAGGGCTGTTCTCACCGTAAACTTGCTTCACTGTTCCAACCGACAACGTCTAGACTTCCCTGTTGCACGAGTGCCGTACAATGGAAAATTATTTCTAACAACAAGTGGAATAATTTTTCCGTGAATAGATTTCAGGACAGGTTGTATTCCAAAACACTTTAGTTCAGAACCACTTTCGTGATTGTGTCATTTTAATTGTCGCGCGTTTATCTGTGTGCCCGCGAATCACGAACGGCTAGTATGGGAGAAACTTAATTCTGATTGGTTCACTCAGGTAACATACTCTTCACACGAAGACAAGCAACCAATAACCAAATGAAGACTGCAAGTGTGCACATAGGATATTGAAGTCTAGCCTCCACGTAAATATTTACGCGAAAACTCAGTAACCCTATTAATAACACGATTTTTTTCCTTTCTTTTGTGCGCATGGTTTGGAGGTGGAATCTGGACCGGCATTTGACTGTTATGGGGACGTACGGTTCCTCATTGTACCTCGTGAAAATGAAAATCCGAGAAGGCCCGTCTACATGTGCGGCATTCCAAGCCACAGTTTACGCATAAGTAAAACAGTCCGCGAACTACACTGGCCAGCTATACGGCACACCGCCATTCGACAATCAGTGCCTGGTAACTTACTGGCCAGCTATACGGCACACCGCCATTCGACAATCAGTGCCTGGTAACTTACTTGCCAGCAATACGGCACACCGCCATTCGACAATCAGTGCCTGATAACTTACTGGCCAGCAATACAGCACACCGCCATTCGACAATCAGTGCCTGGTAACTTACTTGCCAGCAGGCAGACTAGCCTTCCTCAGCACGAAGTAGCAAATTGCCAATCTGAGGACTGAGTACGCCCACGTCGAAGAAACCACCACCAAACTGAACTTCCATCTATTTATCTATTCTGTGCCCGAGCTGTGTCCTAGGACAAGGATGCGCTGATTGGTGCACATGGTCCTCTGATGTCACGACGCTTCCCGAAGCTACCGTGTCTTAAGACAAGCCGGGTCCTACGACAAACTTTCACCAAATTTGAACTTTTGTCGCAGACGTGTGCCCTAACATGATACAAGAAGATCTCAGTTTCTTTTACAAATACAAAGACATAATAATGTCAATACAAAGAAATAATTTAACCGTAGAAAACAGTCTTCAACCAACTTGAATAAATTTTATATTTTACTTCAACACCTACGAAACTAATAACAAATAATTTTCGTATTGTATTTATTAACTAGAATGTAAATATAAATTACATTATCACAAAAAAATACCCATGTCTGACATCACTGTGGAAAACTCAGTGTATGAACATTATAATATATGAACTGCATTAAAATTATAATGTGCACCGCATCAAAATCGGTAAAATATAAACATATTTTTAAGGAAATAACTTTACTAGTGAAAATTCATTTAAGAACACCCTGCAGGAATTCACGTATCTGCCTCAAAGCTGGGGCACAAGAAGAAGGAGGTGGTGTGTGGCACTAATCAATCCATCTAGTCCGTGGGAGATCCAGAACAGCAATTGCAACACATACAGCAGACACCTTAATAAGCAGTGTAAACATGCGGCAATTCCGACATGTTCTTGTACAAATGCTGAATGTCTCTCTAGGGTACGGCATCTCACGCCCGCTGTACTTACCGGCGTAGCTGGTCGGTGTTCGTTGCCGGGGCTGGACTGGATGTCAGACGCCGCCCGTTCCTTCGCTTCCCACGCATGCATGATGGGGCTGAGGTCTGGAGATCTAATTGGCCAGGGTGGCATGCGTACAATGTGTAGAACACGCTGTGTTGTCATAGAAACATTGGGACACGCGTTATAGCGTTCTGGGTGGTTGGTTCCTTCAGTGTGCCACGACGCACTCACCATACTTCCCTGAATGAATACCAGAGGCGATCGGGATCTGTGGCTTATTGACCAACCCCCCCCCTCCCCCGATTCCATAACCGAAGGATGGGACCACAGGTATGGGTCCTGTATGGCGAATGCAAATACACGATATACACTTCCGCTCACTCGCACATATCATACGAATGCGAACTCGGCCATCACTTTGTCCACGTCAGAAACGACTCTCGTCACTCAACACCGCTACTCTCCACTCGCTTCTCCAACACTCTCTCCCCAAACCACCGGAGATGTTCACGACGATGAGCATGTATCAGAGGCAAACGTGCGAGAGGAACACGAGAACGTAAATCTACCTAGGACAATCGATGTCCATGCAAACACATGACATGGAGGGGGGAGGGTGTGAAGTGTACGACGTCTCTGATTGCTCTTGCAGTTGCTGTTCTGTCAGTCAGGGCGGCCCGTATGATTCTTCTATCCAGGCGCTCATCAGTGCAGCGAGGTGGCACTGGTGGGGCTAGGCGGCTGTGGGGTCCCCCTGCCACCCATCTGCTCCATCACCGATGGACTAGACATGTCACGCCCCAAGTGAGTGGCAATTATGCGGAACGTCCAGCCATCCTCACGGATGGCTCAAAACCACTTAAGCGGTCGCCTACCTAGCGCTTGAAATGCGTTGCAAAGTGTTGAAAAAAAGTTTTTTTTATTGACGAAACCATTAATCGTGTCTCCAATAGCTTTGCCTACGAAAAGAAGGCACATTCCAGACGATGACGGAATGGCACTTTCTAAATGTTATGCACACTCTAAACATTGTTTTCGTGCCCTCTAACGTAGCTAAAAACGGCTTTTCCAGATTGCTGTATCTCAAAATATACGCAGCAGATACACGCGCAACTAAGATAGCGGCATGCACTGGGCATTGCTATAGAGTCACGTTCAGTAAAATTATAGGGTCACCGCTCAAAATCATCTTCAGGCGAGTCGTCAACGGAAATACTGCAAGCCAGTTGAGCGCCTTGCGCGTAGAGGCGATATCGCTTTACGACAGCCGGTCGTCTTCACCTGTACCACCTCATCGGTTTTTGTCTCACTCACACACTCACTCACTAGGCGACCGCCTGAACTTTTAAATTGATGCTCGCCTTCGTCTTCCAGGCAATGCAGAAACGTTCTGTGATACACACGCAAAGGAATCGCATAGCCAACTGCACTCGTCGTGTTGTCAGACGACCTGCGATAAGACGCTTTTGTCCAACGGCTGCAGACCGGTGCAGGCGAGTGTTGCCCTTACACTTGCGATCAGAGTGTCATCTATACACGAGCATCTTGTGTTATAAAACCATTTCTGAACGATGTTTATTAGGTGTTCTTCAATGCATCTACAATAGTGTGTAACACAAGAGTAGCGGTCAACTTGCTGAATTTTCGGAGCCTTTGTGCTGTTCCTGAAAGCCGTTGCAGACAGCGATTTTGAAAGCATCACCATGGCGTCATTCAAGTTGGGACTGGAATTCTGTATACGGATGCAGCCAGTTGTAGTCGGTCCCAAACGGTGCCGTAGCGGCTTCCCAGCACGAGACAGGGTTCGATACTCGGCGAGGCCGCCCCGGATACTCGCGCGCTGGAATCGCGGCGGATGTGGCCATGCTTTTCTCGGAACTCCCGCTTCGCATTCCCTCGGTGAACGTTTCACATCTCGGGAGATCCGGAACACGCCAAAGGACCACAACTCGAAAATCCCGCCACTTCGGTAGTTGATAAGGTACAAGCAGAGTGGCTTTCAATGAAGCACTGTACTGAGATTTACAACACTTAGAACTCGTTAAAAAAAAGACACACACTACCAGAATTGTCAGAAAAGTACGATTTGTGTTGCATGTGAAAGAAGAATACGTATATTTTGTAACACTGTAAAATATTTTGCTAGAGGGAAGAGATTTGGGCCGCTCTTAAATCGAGGTCTTGCGAGCCGATGAGGGTGATTGAAGTGAGTATGGAGCAGCGCTGGAATGAAAGGGCGGGGGAAACGGGAAGTCCCCGAGAAAACCCGCCGACCAACAACATCGTCCCACACGATTCCCCCATGCAAAAATCCTGAGTGACCCGGCCGGGGATTGAAGTTAACTTATTTACATGTATTAAAAATCAATTAATAAGAATATTTGAAGTCAAGTTTTAAACATATTTCCAATCTGGGTGCTTCAGAAAGCACGTTTTGTAAGACAGAGTAAAGTAGGCAGGTTGGGCTTCACAGGAGCTGCTACCAAGCCTGCAGCCACAAGATTTAAATAGGGAATCAACGTTAAAGAAATTCCTTCTCATTGTATCTATTTTAAATATTACTGCTTCAAACATACAGTATTCTACATGACGTTTATTAAAAATACTGGCAATATAATCAAAATTGCAAATTTTTATGTTTAATATATTTTTATCATCTAACATTAAAATTTACGTTTTACAAAAAAATTAAGAAATAAAAAAATTTTTCGAAATTTTTTTTATGTG
The DNA here is from genome assembly GCA_002778355.1 of Clitarchus hookeri. Classification (NCBI taxonomy): domain Eukaryota; kingdom Metazoa; phylum Arthropoda; class Insecta; order Phasmatodea; family Phasmatidae; genus Clitarchus; species Clitarchus hookeri. Next base: position 192,069 of record NQII01004013.1, read on the forward strand.
GCAGTATTTTCTTAGCAAGTAGATGGGACGGTGTCACATTAACATGAGCGCCTGTCATAAGAAAACCCGTCTGGAGGCGTGCATGCAGCATGTGACGTCACCGTGGGGCGCTGCAAACACCTCATGAATGTGGGAAAATGTTNTATGTTTATGTAATTTCGTAGTTCAAATTTGTATTGTGCGGAAGTAATTCTCTGTATAACTGAGGGGTATTTTCTTGTAAATATTTTTATGTGTTTTAAATAATCGTTTTTTATTTTTTTTCGTGACCATGTTTGGTCTATTATTACGTATTTTGATATTAATAGAGTATGATTAAAAAAGAATCAACATGTCTTGGACCCCAAATATACATGGAAAAATAAAATTGTTACCAAATGTTTTTGCAAACACAATTAATTGCATTCCAACCACCTGCCTTGGGAGAAAAAAAAGGGGAGGGGGGTTCCTTTGCTATTTGGAATAAGTTTCCACCGGAGGTTGGAGAGACGGAGTTAACCTGTCTTATATGTCGGCAAAATGCCGCCACACTGCGTAGAATATATTATTCTCTATTCGAAACAGTTATCTTTAAAACTGATGCATTGAGGAAGAATTTCTTCAACATTGATTCCCCAATTAAACTGAGTGCCTGCCGGCTTCGTAGGCAGAGCCCTCAACGTGTCGTCGACAGCGAGGTCAGAGCAATTTCTCGGCGGAGCAGGGACGGGTAGTAGGAATCGGCCCTGGCCTTTAGAGTAAGGAACCACCCAGCATTCCGCTGAAGTGATTCCGGGAAGCCACGGGAAACCGAAATCAGGATGCCCGGACCGGGAATCTAAACCAGGGTCTCCCGAACATTAATCCGAAGGTGTATCATTGCGCTAACTCGCTCGGTTAAGCGGTGCAACCGCAGTCATTACGAAATTGGTATTTATGAAAATATTTGTCGTAATAATTTAACATTTTTATTAATTGATTTTATAAACATTTATTTCAGTTATAAAAATCATAATTTTCGTGCTTGGAATACATGTACATAAAATCAATTATCAAATTTTTTTTTTAACATTATTAGTCAATTTTTTTGTTACTACTTTTATAGCTAGAGTAATTATTGTCTTGCTTAATGAAGGCACAGAGTAGATAACTTCCCAGAGACGAAATGGCTTGGCGGTTCCTTTGATAGGGTTGTGCCCATTCGCTGATAAGCTGAGCGAGACTCTGGGAAAGGGCCTTGGATCTGATTGGCCGCCGCGTGCTTCGAAAGGTTCCCTATTCGCTGGGCTGCCGGCTGGGAAATAAGTTACCAGGTGCCAATTTGGGGAACGGCGCGCAGACATGTTGCTGGCTAGTGACGGCACTCTGCTGGTGTTTGCGGCTGGAGTTCGTAGAATAAGCGACTATCTCGCCTCTGCACTCTTAATTGCTCTGTGANCTCTGCTGGTGTTTGCGGCTGGAGTTCGTAGAATAAGCGACTATCTCGCCTCTGCACTCTTAATTGCTCTGTGAACATTTCTTTGCAAAATGTGCTTATAAAGCATCCGTCATCAAATAAGTTTAAATTTGTATTAAAAAGGTAAGTTAATCTTATTAATTTATTTTAAAAACATTAAAATAAATATAATATAATTTGTTTTATTTTATTTTGTTACAAACACGTATACATTTTCTTTGCGCCTAAATCAAAACGCCAATTAACCATTTCACCAACATATCAATATACAATTTTAGGCGTCGCAAAACACAGAATTTTTTTTGGGACTATACTAGCAGTACAGTCCCAAAATGCAGCACCAGAATGCATTGATAAGGGGAGATGGGAGACCCCAAGAAAACCCGCCGGCCAGCGGCATCGTCCTGTATGATTCCCACGTGCGAAACCGGGAGCGAACCCGCCGGGAGGCGAACCCGTTTCCCCTTGNAGCGGCATCGTCCTGTATGATTCCCACGTGCGAAACCGGGAGCGAACCCGCCGGGAGGCGAACCCGTTTCCCCTTGGTGGGAGGTGAGCGATCTAGCCACTGCGCTATCTTGGCCCCTGATGATAAATAAGAATCGCTGTGTGCTTTGCATTTCCTGCAGCAGCTCTTTGTGAGGCTACATAATATAGTCTCAACAAAAGATGTCTTTCACTTCCTTCAGCGGACGCTAGCTTATTCTGCGTACAGTGCACACGATTAAAGCAACTTCCCGTTAAAAGAATTCCGGATTGGGACTCCGAGACTGAACGGGTTAATTTCATTGCAAACGTACTCCACAAATTCCGGTATTCTCTTACGCCGGTCGGTTCTACGATACAGTTCGAGCGCGTCCTTTGTTCACTTGTTTCACGAGAAGTGTTGAGAAAAATTCGTCGATTGACGAACCGGCGAATGTCCGCCGGATCAACCGAAGTTTCGGGGGTCGATGGAAGCGGTGGGATACGTCGAAGCGGTAGTTCCCGAACGCTCCGGCGTACTTGGAGGGTTACGTCGGCGGAATTACGAATTCGCGGATGTTGTCTCTTCAGCGCGGGATCGCCGGCGCCTTGCCGCCATCGGCCGCAATAAGACGTCCCGAATCCCAGCTTTCCTACCAGCTGCGCGCGCTGTAACCATTTTATGCCCCAGCATTAAACTGCCTGTTACCAGCACGGTAGTAAAAAAAACCACGCGTTTTTACGTATGGGTCGCGCTTCGCTCACTCAAATACGTGCTTTGAAACTCTAGTGCATATTCTCTTCCCGAGTTTTCTGGCAAATAGGATGTGTACGTTGTAAAACACACAAAGAAAAATATTTGTTTTCTGGTACCAAATAAATTTACTTGGAGAGTATCTGTTTACGTTGAACAATATTTTGTTCACGCAACCAAACTGCTCTTGCTCCAAGCATCAGCATACGTTCTCTTGAACCAAACNACGTTGAACAATATTTTGTTCACGCAACCAAACTGCTCTTGCTCCAAGCATCAGCATACGTTCTCTTGAACCAAATATGGTATTTTAAAATCATGTACTGGGCCAAACATCTATTCGGGTGTTCCTGCAGCATCAGCATGCATTTAGTACTCNATGGTATTTTAAAATCATGTACTGGGCCAAACATCTATTCGGGTGTTCCTGCAGCATCAGCATGCATTTAGTACACACAAATCTTTTACGAGTAGGCGATCAACTGATATACACACGGTTGTCGAAAGTTTTTATATAAACCATGGCAGGTTCAAACAAATAACCAGTTTCTTTAAAGTTGGGCAAACATTTTGTTGGCTGGAACAAACTGACGTGTATTATGCCCTAATACGCTGTAACAACAAAATCAATTGGTTGCATTTCTGACTTTCATTATTTGGTTGGCTTCGCTATTGTCAAGTTATTTGAGAGTATGTGTTAGAAAATACTCTTAGATCGTCCGTATACAACGTACGTGATAAATAGGATTACAGTATTGCTTTTCAGTATGATTTGTAAAGCGTAATTTTGGTATAAACTATTTCGACGATACCCACATATATATTTATGTATATATTTATATAAACAGAGTATTAACATAGTAGTTAATTGTAAGTCGGTGAGTAAAGTGTGAGATTTGCGGGTTGTAATCTCAGTAGTGTCGTCGATTTCTATATGTTTACTAAACTGCTTACTATGACTAATCATAAAGCTGGCAGAACGAAAATTGTAACGGTTTTACATAATGGCTCATTAAGTTACAACAAATTGCTTGTTTCCAACAACCAAATTGCTTCGTTTGTGTGAAACAACATGTTTGCTCATTTCTCCTACCCCTTCCTACGGCCCCTTCCTTAGTAATGGAATTAGCTTTCAGGCAGAATTATTGCAGTCGAACAGTTCTAGGACTTATCGATGTGAGTAGAAGAGCTATGTTAAAGGACCAACGGAGTGAACCTAATGGTCAGTTACAANAGTTCTAGGACTTATCGATGTGAGTAGAAGAGCTATGTTAAAGGACCAACGGAGTGAACCTAATGGTCAGTTACAAATAACGACATCTCTTCCTCACTCCCTTAATTAAAACCCAACAGTTGCCGGTAATAACAAGGCCCAACCAATTAATTTAATTATTTTTTATTTATGAAACACTTTATTTTAAACACGTCACATAAATGACGCAGAATATTGAAGGCCTGATCTATTTAATATTTCCTTACGATTATATATATATTTATAAATATACATATCTATGTCTTAACCGGGATTTGAACCCTGTATTCTACGTCATTCCTGTGAGAGAATCTGCGTGCCAGTTGGCAAGGAATGCTCGAAGAGTGAGTCAAGCACGCTAACCGCACGGCCAAATTGCGTGGATCCTTAGAAATGAAGAAAAGTGAGTGAAGTGAATTAAGAGATTTGGGCTGNTGAGTGAAGTGAATGAAGAGATTTGGGCGGCTCTTAACATCTTTGTCTTGAGAGCCGACGAGGCTCGAGGGAGGTGAGTACGGAGCTGCGCCAGAACGAAAGGACGTGGGTGGGTTTCACCGAGAAAACCCACCGACCAGCGGCATCGCCCGGCACGATCCCCACGTGCGAGAATCCGGGAGCGACTCCGCCAGGAACTGAACCCGATTCGCCCAGGTGGGAGGCGAGTATGCAACCACCGCGGCCCTGCGGAGAGAAGGAGGTGCGCAGATAAGGCAGCGGTCAGCAGGAACGGCGCGCTCAAGTTAATCACGAGAGGTGGACCTGCAAATAAAGAGTAGTTCCTGGAGAGTGAGGCACCGTGAGTGTGGCTCTGCGGGGTGTGGTCAGCCACCAGCAAACCCCATCTCCTCACCGCACAGCTCGGAGCAGTTAAGCCCTGCCCAAATCCCCCGCCGCCACGGCCGGCTTTAAGCGGCGCGACTAATATTTTAAACTCGACGTATGGAAATGCGGCGAGGATTTACGCGCTCCTCAGCCATCGAGCCTGCTAATTGGCGCAAGTCCGCAGCGAGATCAAGGTTGGCTCTGCCGCGGGCCCGCATACATTACGCAAAGCCCAGGCGCCTCCTCGGACCCCGAGCCTTTTCCCCCTCTCCCCTCTGTCTAAACAGGCCCGTGCATCGGTAAACCGCGCTTGCATTTTCCGCGTCACTTTCCTTTCAACCGAACTGACTGCGAGCAGTTTAAGTACGCTTCGAGGCACTAGCCATGAAGGCAGTTTTGATTCGAGCCAGCACTTACCTTGAAGATACTAGCCCTAAAGTAAATAGTTACATAAGTAACTAGCATTAAAGGCCTAAAATTACTGGCCCTAATTCAGTAGCCCCAAAGTCAATACCAAGTAAAGTCAAAAGCCCTCATTTGCACCAAATATTCACAAATGTTCGTGTATGATCGGCAAACAAATGCAGATAGTTGTCCTCACTTGCTCAGAGATGGCAACTATGGCGTGCATTATATGAGCTTCATTTCTTCCGTGAAAAATTGTTGATGTACCATTCAAACAACAGAGCGAAAACACTGGCCTTGCCAAAAAATTATATATATATATATATTTTTTTTTTTTATTAGGGGTTGGGGAAAGGTGGGTATTTTCCAGTTTCTTTCTGCTGATCTGAAATATATTCCAATTCTTTTGACGACAATTTCATGTCTCTGGTTAATGTGACGAATTTAAATACCAATCAGGAAATCATTGGGTGAATAGTCAGCTCTTTCGACGAGGTTGCTATTACTCAATACGCATGAGTGTGCCATCGTTAGGTTAAAAACTTCCATTACAGTTTAGGAAGTTTACCAGAATTTTTTTTTACAGCGTAACGTTGCAAGAGCAGTATTTGTAATACGCATAGAAACATATTTGTAATGATTAGGATTCTTTTTAAGTTTCGAAGTCAAAGTTACGAACATTTACATTATAGGTTATGATAATTATTTAATTTAAAATGCGTAAATTTGAATACTTATGACATTCTATTGAATAAAAATCACGTAATTTCTAGTGTAAAAATCTTTATTGTCTTTCCTAGTGAAGATAATTCATGCGATCGCGCTGTTATGTGCATCGCTCCTGAAACGTTATATTTGTAACCACAAAAAGAGTGTACACATTATTCGTAGTTTCGCAATACCAATAGCCTGTCAACATGACGCAAATATTCATAAAAAAAATATATTCAGCATTTTATAATAAAACTTCAACTGTACAACTGTTCTGTCCGCCTGCAGATTTAACGTAATTTTGAAGTGCAGTAATTACTAACCTCTGTTCTTTCAAAGCGGGATATTATCATATTCTTGCCGGAAGTAATAGACCAAAACATAACCAACTGCTCTAAGACGAAGCGTGGTCATTTGGTGAAGTGCTTGCTGTTGTAAAGGCCACGATACAATGTTCTGCACAAGCTCTGGTGGGAGCTTCTACGAGACCTGCTAGCCGAGACTGCATGCAGGCAGGTATAGAGGTAATGGAATAACCTGTCACACAGTACTTGCTGCCACACAAATAAATGCGCGTGTTTTGGTTTTGATTTGCCTTGTGAAACTGTGGTTCCAGGAAGGAATTAACTCGCAGTTTCAGCAGCATTCGTTAATGCACGGAGTCTGATTGTTCTGTTGCTTATCTGGCACTTTTTGCTTTAAATAAACATAATTTTTACGTAACCCTGTTACAACATTCATAAAACACAGTCTCGCGGTTGTTAAATTATATTATTTACTTTCTTCTGGTTTAATTGAAATATCAGTTTATAAAACCAAAATTAATTAACATATATCATCACTAAGAACATCATAGTATGATTTTCTACAATGTCCACCAACTTCCACTGTAAATTACACTCGAACAAAAACTAAAACATACATGAAGACGGCCAGTCTCTGTTAAATCTCCCTTGTGCAAGCTTTTACTGAAGTTAGTAGCGTGTAGTATGACCGTAAAGTAGGGATTAAGGGCTTTACACAGTTAACGTGAGTATTAAGCAGTAGGATTTAGAGAGCAGTAACTTAGCAAGAAGTATAGAAAAAAAAAGTCTGTAATGTGTGTTGTTTGAAATAAAACAATTAAATTGGCGTTTATTTAATTGAATTTTTGTTTTCTCAATACGCAAATAGAAATAAATCGCTGTTGCGTATACTAAATATGTGTAAGGTTACTACTCATCATCAAATTCTACTGATTACTGCTTAAGTTTTCATATGTGTACACATTTTTACGATGGCTTCACATTACACATTACGGGCTTCTTCACACGGCGCTTTGCGTGTACATAAAACGTGGTCCTTTGGGAGCTATATTATGATTGTTCACGAAGCACACAAACTTCGAGTATTGAACAAAAACATTGGGAAAATGTGTAGTTGGTTTTACAAACTGGAAACTCTGAAAATTTAAGTTTTTAAAGACGTACTTGTGTTAAATAACTTCGATGTGACAAGAACAGGTCCATGATTAATACATGCTTTGAACACGACTAGCAGAATAACCTCCAGAATTAGATGTAAGTACCTTGTATATGAAAATAAATCTTATGTAACAAACATTGACATGCTCGAGCAGAGCAGAGAGATTTGGGCGGCTCTTAACATCGAAGTCTTGAGAGCCGATGAGGGTGAAGTGAGGGAAGTATGGAGCAGCGAAGGAATGCAAGGGCGAAGGATACACGAGATTCCAGAGAAAACCCGCCTACCTGCGCGCATCGTCCGGCAAGATTCCCACGTGCGAACATCTGGGAGCGACCCCGCCGGGAATCGGGCCCGATTCCCCTAGTTGGGAGGCGAGTAGTCTAACCACTACACCACCGCGGCCCCGTTGACCTACTCGAGAAAATTAAATTTTGTTTAATGAAGTGCTAAAAATTGGCAACTTAATAACAAACATTCTGCATTTCTGTAAGCATGTTTATACTTCTAAGAATCTAAAAAACATAATTGATGTTAACTGTGACAATGTTGGTCTGTACTGCACACTGCGAAACTCAACGACCAATGATCTTAACTGAGTAAATGATTCGCAAACAGTCTTACTGGCCTAGGTCTTAATTGGTTCATTTAACTGTAGCCAAACATTTATATTACAGCTTATTAGTTGTGGAAACGTAACAAGCGTTGTGTCGACTTAAGTACAGCACGCATCATAAAACGTTTTGTTTGCAACACGTGGAACCGTAAATTAAAGTGTGTTTGAAAGTGTTGAAAAAGTGTAAGGTAAGCATTTGTGAATACCGAAATTATATATTTAACTTTGTATTTCTTTAATGTATAAAATTTTAAGAATAAGAAAATTTGTAAATTATTCACTTTTCAAAGAATTTTAGTTTCTCTTGACCGACGCATGAATAATGTGGCCAGGCCCATGAAAATGTTAAATTGAAATGTGATGGAATAATACACAATGTGAAAATAAGTACATATATCTTAACAAGAGCTTTTGAAAATGCTCAATTTACCGTGAACAGTGTAAATAGGGATGAATCATCATCATGTGCGGCCATTCGCAGGTAATCGGAGTGACTTGAATTATTTGCTCTCACACTCCATTGGTCAAACAAACTGAGCCCTTCTGAAATCTTTGCTTAAGATCAACTTGTAGGCCCATTGTGCGTTCTTCCACTATATCTAAAATTAACGAGGCAATGGGTCGGTCAACTGAACCTGTGAACTTATCCGGAAAGTAAAAGTTTTACAAATTTGCTTATTATTACACTTACAGTGTGTGCATTAAAAAATACAAAGAAAAATAAGCCATTTCAGTATTTACAAATGTTTAAGTAACACTTTTAATGCAACGTTACAAGGAACTACACTCCCTCCGTCGTTACTAACTTTACTAGTTGCATACCACCCAAGGTGCCCCATAAAATATATGCGATTGGCATATATATATGCGATATGCATTTTTCAAAGGATGAATTTAAAAATGCCCAATTAACCACTGTACAGTGTAATAAGTATTTAAGTTAAAATTCTCTCACATGTAAGGGCAGAAAATTACCCTTACACTTAAGGTAAAATTAACTCTTTCATGTAAAGTAAATTTACATGGTAAATAAAGCACTGTTATACCCTGAAGAGCAAAAAAAAAAACTGGTATACGCATGCGTATGCAAATAACAGAGGTATGGAACCAATCAGAGTAACGCGATGCGGTCGGCAGCTAGATCGGTTACTGCTGCTGCAATGGCAGGTTATCAAGATTTAAGTTAGTTGGAACGTGGTGTTATAGTCGGCGCACGAGAGATGGGACATAGCATCTCCGAGGTAGCGATAACATTTGGATGTTCGCGTACGACCATTTCACGAGTGTACCGTGAATATCGGGAATCCGGTAAAACATCACATCTTCGACATCGCTGCGGCCGGAAAAAGATTGTGAAAGAACGGGACAAACGACGACTGACGAGAATCATTAAACGTGACAGACGTGCAACAATTTTCTCAAATTGGTGCAGATTGGATTTGTGTACTGCCCTGCAGGATTCATGGTGTGAATTGCCTCCTGCATACCTTCAGACATTAGTCGAGTTCATGCCACGTCGTCTTGCGGCACTTCTGCGAGCTCGGGGGGCCTTACACGATATTAGGCAGGTGTACCAGTTTGTTTGGCTCTTCAGTGTGTAACTGCAAGGGAAAGTTCATGGCAGAAGTGTGGGGAAAATCCCATACAAGTAAGGGAATATTCTCTATATAGTATAAGAAAATTATATTGCAAAAAAAGTTCAAAGAAAGAATACCGTTTGTTTTATTACTATATATATGCTCACACGGATACTAACCGAAACCATAGTTCTAAAATCCGCAATAATTGCCGGTGGGTTGGCGAGATACGTAGTCCATTATATACACAGTTAAAAAAAAAATGCAGGCTTGTCGTTACCGCATAATGCAGACTGCAGTGCCGTAGATAACACCTCGGCAACCTTGAATATTTACAATGTTAAGGTCGGGATATCATGAATTCCACTTTACAAGTGACACACAACATGTTACGTTTTCAAGTGAGCGCAGAACGTCGTGTTTTCGAGTGGTTGTTACAATGATTCACGTAAGCACGTGAACTTCGAGCCGCTTCGTGCAACGGCATTTCGTGACCTTGTAGTCTTTCAAAGGTATACTAGCAAGTCGCCTTAAGAATGCACGACACATAAATGAAGGTTGTAAAAGTTAATTGCGTCATAAATGTTTTTAAATGCCATTGTCTGGAAAATAAGAAATAAAACTCGAGAAACCACTTTTATTTTGCGAAATAATCTTTGATAAGAGCGATGAACTGAGCAGGTTTTTTTAATTCGTTGAATTGTAGATTTAAGTGTTCCTGAAGTAATTTTTTTTCCTGAATTATATATATATATATACACCAAGGATTGCCTATTGTTGGGGACACATTTTTTTTGCGATAAGATTCCACGACTAGTTGTGTTCCAAAACACGTTAGTTCAGAACGAATATCGCGGTTGGATCATTTTAAATCTCACGCTTCTTAAGTGTCTGCCAGCCAATCACGGACACTCAGTGTCAGGGTAGCTTTATTCTAATTGGTCCAGTCCAGAAGAAAATGTCTCGTGACACAGACACGCGGCAAATTGCGAAAGTAAATCCGCAAACATGCACGTGACAAGTTGAAGTGTAGCTTGTGCCTAAAACTTTTCGCGATGAGCAGGTGGCTCTACCCCTGCCTATTGCTGGACATCAGAACAGCGCTCCTGGTCGGCAAAAGCAACACGCACGCACGAACATGCTATCTGCGGCGTCGAACCGACGCAGCGGAAGGGGTGGCCTTGTCAACCTGCCGAGTGGAAGCAAGCTTGCGCGCGGTCACACTACGAGATGCGAAACCTGAGATGAAGTCGCGAAATTGTCTGTTCGCCGTATCTTCACGCTTTTCCAATAAAACATTTGAAAATCGTAGGCTACGACGTGTTTGAAGTGAGTGAGTGAAGAGATTTAGGCAGCTCTTAAAATCGAGGTTTCGAGAGCCGATAAGGATGAAGCGAGGTGAGTATGGAGCAGCGCCGTAATGAAGGGGCGGGGGAAACGGGAGATCTACGAGAAAACCCGCCGACCAGTGGCATCGTCCGGCACGATTCCCACTTGCGAGAATCTGAAGTGAACCGGCCAGGGATTGAACCCGGTTCGCCTTGGTGGGAGGCGAGCAGTCTAACCGCTCAGCCACCGTGGCCCCTATCACAAGCTTTTTATACGCATGTTAACATGTATAAACAGCCATATTTTTGGTTATATTGAACTTTAACTTATATTTTGATATTATTGATATTATAAATTTTAATATTTCATTTATAACTAATGTGAATAACAACAGGGGGAGAAAAAATGCGTGTTGGTAACGCCTAGTAAGAAATAGTGGTCGTGCAAAATGTTACTAAGCGGAGCGCGTACGAATACGGTGCGTTGTCACCATGATGTGATTTTGTAGACTTGTAGACTATCCTGGAAGCAGAACTTTAGCAGGGCTTCAGAAAAGTTGGAAGTAACCGTGAGTAGACCATATTGCTGGTTCACAGACTTTCAGCGCGTGCTAGGAAACGAGCGGCCCAATCACGAAAGCAACAAGAAAGTACTGGTGTTTGAATTCTATAATGTCACCGCTTGAACTCGCGAAATTATTGGCTAGCTTGTTGTATTGTCAATTCACGGTTACTTCCAACTTTATTAAAGCACTGCTGAAGTTATATTTTCAGTGAATTATTGCATCTCGTGCGCAAACAAAGCTTAACTAAGTTAAAGTTTATTCTAATCATGCTAGTAAATAAACAGGATTTCTTATGAGAGAATTCGGCATTAGGAAAATTTCCGCCGCAAGTTGGCTTTAGTGTTCCAAAGAGGTCGCTTTTATGATGGCGGTAAATGGAAAAATTATATTTATTTGTGTGTTAAAGTTCGTGTTTGGCTCGAATTGTGATATATACTTGCCCCAGTCAAAATTTTAAGTATTAACATTATTTCGTACGTAACTTATATTATTACCCTTCATTGGTGTTTGCAAGAGCAAATAGCAACAACACAACTATATTTCTCATTGAGCGTTCATAAGAAACGTATTTAAATGGAAAGACGTTACGAACTTAAGTGCGAAATAAATATAGCTGTCACCAAAAGAAACACTGTACTTTTCTCTTTTATCTTAAAGGAAACTTCACAGGAAAACCTCAAAAATATATTTATTTTTTTTACAATTTCACAGTTTTTTTCGATTCTGTCGTATTTTAGGTAAAGTAATTGTGAAGTCAATGTTTTGCTAAATTCAGTTTATGAGAGAATACTAAACTACATGTGAACATGTTCCGTCACATAACCACTATAGTGAGAATAAAAACAAATATTATTCTTAACGTAAGTTGTAACACAATATAAGTCGGAAGATTTTACACAATCATATTTGATTTATGAACATTTGAATTATCCCATTTACTTACACACAAAACTGAAAAATGCTGTACACATGCGAAACCAGTGCACCCTGGCGGCTATACATATTAATTGCTGAACTAAAGGCATTGAGCTTCTCAACCTGAGTAGAATAAACCTTAACTGAGTCTGGACAATTACGCCAGAAGGACAACACGCCGCATTCGTGCGCGCTCAGTTTAATATTATTTGGCATGAGAGCTATTTCTCACTATGCACTGCCAATACCTCTATTATTGATTTTTTCTCTGTTTTTATTCGCATTAGTTTTAAATTGAGAATGAAAACTTTCAGATGAAATATAAGTAAAAGTTAAATTTAACCAAAAATGAGATACTTTTGTGTTCATAAGGAGAAAAAAAAACATTATGATACATGGTATAATTAGGGAAAACCAAACACGCTATAAATTGGGTGGTTGTTCAAAGGTTTGATTCAGAAAGTATGAAGATGTGAATAGAGAGTACCCAACAAAGTCTTTGACGTTTCTTAGTGAGATTGGTTGAGGAGCATATTTCCTCCTTACCTTTCCTTTTCCGAAACCCCCAGACATAGTAACATAGTAGGTTTGTTCGCGTGGTATGCTCTCTCTGCTACTTCTGCTCTCTAGAGCATGTGAGATTGTTTCAAGGAGCACGGGAGGAGCAAACAGAGTACCTACTCTCGACCTGGCGATGCAAATGACAAAGAGCAAAAGTGCGTGCATCGTTCGGCAGAGGGAGCGGAAACGAGAAGTTACACAAATAGTACGAATGGTATTTGATTCAAACATCATTCTACGCTCCATACAGGATGACCGAACATTTATGCACGCCGCTGTGTTGTATGATAGGCGTAAACAGTAATTATTATAGGGAAAAAAAAATGTAATCCCAAATTCCTGAAGCACCAAGCATGCAGTCGTTCAACAGTTTGTCTATGTTTTGTAGCCTGGGTGGAACGTCTTTACTCTTTCTGTTCTTTGTGCTCCACCGCGGCGAGCGAGATCAGAAAGAGCTTCTCTTAGAGAGCAGGAAGAGAAGTGCTCCTGCCATGCGAACAACAATCCAAAATAATGTATTCGCACTGAGAGAACAGCCAACCAAATACTTGTTTGTACAGGACCACAAATATACTTAGTTGCTCCAACAAAATATTTTGTTGAGTAAACTAAACTTGAAAAGAAAGAAAATTAATTTTAATCATCAAACAAAATACACGATTTAATAATCATAACCTCTGTGTTGAGCCAAAAGAAATTAAACTGCAAACAAAATATTTTGTTGAATCAACTGTAAATATTGGTTTGGCCACTCATTCGATTGCCTTCGTTCGAGAATACAGATCGAGAGTTTGTTTGCAATTTTTGTGTCAATTAGGATGATAACAGTGTTTGTTTGTGCATATATTAATGCTTCATGATGGCATAAACATGCTACTAAAATAAGTTCAACCTGAAATTAAAATGCAAATCTGTAAAATTTGAATTTTTTTTTCTTACATTGTGCAATATTAGAGTATATTTATTTAAAACATTTAAAGGCCAACAGATGTCACATTAGCTGAGGATGATAAGGCGATGCGCTTGATTGCAGATCGTCTAGGTTCGAGTACCGGTCGGACTCTCAAATTTTATTATATTAATAAAAAATGTTTAATGTGCGTGGAGCCAAACAATTATTTACTTGCAACAACCAAATCTTTGTTTGAGGCAACCAAATAAGAACAACCAAATAATTGGTGTTTAACAACAAAATATTTCAGTGTCCCTATAAAAACAATTAATTTGGTTTGCGCCAAACAAAAATGGTTTGTTTCAACAAAATCTTTTTATCAGTGCACGGGTAGAACGAACGGCAAAGGGTGAGAAAGAATATGAAAAGAGCAAAGGCAGTATAAAGAACTTAGCACGCCTCACGAACGAATGCACTCACTATTTGACAGTTCTAAAATGAAGATATTTGGGCGACTCTATACATCGAGGTCTTGAGAGCCTATGAAGGATAAGTGCCGATGAGGATGAAGTGGTGAGTGCGGAGCAGCACCGGAATGTACAGGCGGGGGAAACGGGAGATATCGGAGAAAACCCGCCGGCCAACGGCATCGTCCGGCACGACTCTCAAATGCAAAAATCTGAGAGCGACCCCTCCGGGAACCGAACTCGGTTCGCCTGGGTGGGAGGCGAGTAGTCTGACCACTACACTACCACGGCCCCTGACAGTAATGGAGGCAGTCCTGTTTACAGCTTGTTCCCATGGCTACAGCGGTGTCTCCCGTCGCCACAGATGATGTTTACATAAACACACTCAGCTGACTGTCAGCCTCTACGAACAACGACGTGTAGGATTTGCGTTCGGCTATGTAGTGACGAGAACCAATCACAACCCTAGACCAGTAACAGAGTTTACGAATCAGCTCCCCACAGGAAAGGTGAGCACCGGTCATAGAGTCTCGTGGTGTAGAGTATAAAAATAAACTTAACGTGTGGTATGCACACAATCGTATACACAGGGTCTGAATGTGTTAAAGAGAACGTTCTACGGCCATCCCGGTTTCTGCGAGAGAGTATTTTCGTATACGGAAAAGCGAGAGAACTAAGCCCGTTTCTCAGTTTAAATAAAGAATACTCTTTCGAGAGAGCACTCTTTCGCATCACTTCGTGCTCTCTCGCCCTCTCGCTCTGTGAAGTTGAGACAAACACACTCTCTGAAGTCACGCAGGCAGATTATGCCAAAAGGCGCGAAATCATGATCACGGCCATATTGTGAGTACTTTACATATGTTCATAAATTTTCATAAATAAATATATCACAGCTGGATTAAGTGTTAGGGAATGAATTGTATTATTTTGGTTTATACATTTACTTCGTGTTAGAGCAACTGTATAAAACTATGCACATTATGTGAAAGTGAAAAAAAAAAAATACATTGCACGGTAAAACCGGGACACTGGCAGAAATCCGTATGAATATAGGTATTTATAAATGAGTATTAGGTATGTTATTTCGACGACTAAAACAGTTGCAATTATTCACTTATAGGTATAATGTGATATGGCTATGGCCCGGAAATCTAACATAACCTCATTCAAACGCCGGAACATTGTAAACAAACATGGCGCGTGGTCAGAGAGTGCCAGAGAGCGCCAGCGAGTATACAACTCTCAGTGCTCTCGCTCTTTCGCGCTCTCTCCTACAAATGTATACGATCGGAGAGCCTTCTCCTGAGATCATTATGGAGTGGTCGCGAGAACGAGAGCACGAGAGAGCGCTCTCTGTGCCATTCGAGACACGGCCTACATTGCACGCTCGTTGAGTTCACGCGTGCTCTCTGGCATCCGCCATGTTTGATTGCAACTTTTAAAGTGTCATACAGACATCGTATCGAAATGCAAGTACTTATGTAAACTGTGGTTTGTTTTTACTGGGAATTGTGAGTAACGCAGTTCTGGCCACAGCCATTTTTTATTAAAGGTGCTATAAATATTGAAAGGTAAATTAATTTTACTTGTAAAAAATGACAACAATCTGATACAAGTAATTATTTCTCACGGGTAACAAGTGCAGTTAACATTTTTTCGTGTATTTTTTTTGGTGTGCTTTTTTTATATTTTCCAAAATAATGCGTACGTCGTCACTGATCGAAAGAGCGAGAGCGCTGGAGCTGAATAAAATGTTCTCATGTTGGATAACGGGAAATTGCATCATTTGAAGGGA
This sequence comes from Clitarchus hookeri, assembly GCA_002778355.1. NCBI lineage: Eukaryota > Metazoa > Arthropoda > Insecta > Phasmatodea > Phasmatidae > Clitarchus > Clitarchus hookeri. The sequence continues at coordinate 208,091 of NQII01004013.1, forward strand.
AGCTCTTTTTAAACTGACGCATGGTCTATAAATACAGTACTTCCCTATGGACGTGTTCCTATGTTCAAAATATCCTGTAAGCCACGATGGCAGGCGGGAACGCAGCTTCTTGCAGAGCTGGACTGACCAAGATTCTATGAAACATCGACTGCTTTGCTTGTTTTGCGATATCAGTGAGCCTATCAACACCGATGCCTGGCGCATCAACTGAAGACATACAAGGACGTTTGCCGTTGTAATGAATTACAAACAAAACACTAAGGTTTCCGCCTGCCTGGCCCATGAACTGCGTTGCAGAGTGTTAGAAATACTGGTTTTTTTTACGAAGCTATTAAACGCGTTCCCCGTATGTCTACCTACGAAAATACATCATACACCATACGAGGAAGGAATGGTACTTTAACGTTACCATGCATACCGTAAATATTATTTTGGAGCCCTAAAATATAGTTAAAAATGGCTTTTCCAGACTGCCGTATCTTAAGACATACTAGCCGGGCACGAATCAAACTACGATGGGAGCCTGTATTGAACTGCACTACAATCTAATCATCCCATAGGTACACGAAGCACTACGAGAACACCGCACGCCATTTCAAAGCCCTGCGCGTGCCACCGTAACTCTGGTAGCTACTGCGCATCTAGGCAAAAAAAAAGAGAAAAACTATAGAGGTAGGCTGGACCCTTAACTCATTCAAACCCAGTGCACACAATTGTGTACATTACGCACGTACCGGTAATATTTGGTCTGTACTTCACATTGCGAAGCTCAACGACCAACGAACTTACCTGTGGGTAAATGATTCGCAAACTGTCTTGCTGGTCTAGATCATAATTGGTTCATATAACTGTAGCCGAACATATAGCCTACATCTCATTGGCTGTGATAACGAAACAAGTGTTGTGTAGACTTAAGTACAGCACGCATCATAAAATTTTTTTGTTTGCAACACTTGAAACCGTCAATTAAAGTGGGTCTGAAAGGGTTAAGTGTGGTGCGAGGCTATTTGTGAACCCATTTCAAGGCCATATTGTCCTCTGTAGACACACAAATGATTCCTCAAGAGAGAGAGGCCATGAAATGTAGACGCCTGGCGACGAGCCGCAGAACAGGTTAGTATACAGAAGTGAGAAGGTCATTGCTGTTCCTTTCATGTGGGCGTACCCGGCTGCGTGAAGCTCTGGGAAAGGACCTCGTGTCTTCTTGCCTGTTGCGTGCCGCGGAAGAATCCCTGTTGTCTAAGCTGGCGGATGGTCGAGTAACCAGGCGCTCATTGCAGGTGAGCGGAGTTCCGACATGTTGCTGGCCAGTGCCGCCATTTTGTTGGCGTGTGTTGCTGGAGTTCGCGTTCGCGGTGTAACGGCCTCTCTTTCTATTCCGTATTCTTAAGGCTCCCACCTACCTGGGTTTTCCCCCCCTCGTTTGAGGCCGAGAGGCGCAGGAGCGATAAGGGCGACACTGCCTCGCGCATCAAGAACGCCATCGCCCCTAAGCGCAAGGCTCAGGACTGATATGAAGTGTTCTCGTCACACTGCGTGTACCTATGGGTCTTTCAGAGGTGACACTATTCTTTTGTTGGTGGAAAGTCTTTAGGAAGCTTCAATGCAGGGTCCTTGAGTAGTTTTGCATGTATCTGACTCGTATATTTTGAGAAATAACGCTTTGAAAAAGCCGTCTTTAGCCATTTTGGAGTACTTAAAAATGGTACTTCTAATGGGCGTGACGTAACGTCTTGAAAGCACACAAAAGCCCTCGTCTGAAGTGAGTGTTCTTTCCGTAGATCAGCACATTGGATGCACGTTTAATAGTTTCTCGGGAAAACGTGAATTGCTAACACTCTGCAACGCAGTTGATGCGCCACGTAGGCGATAGCCTTAAGTGATGCGTGACCAAGTGGAGCACGTTATCGTACATTAGCAATTTCCCCGTGATCACTGAAATGTTTACAATGATGTATAGCTTATGTAGATAAACGTGGTCCGTAGTGACGTAAACGTAATTGCTCCACGTGGCACATGTAAAACACAGAATCTCTCAATAATAGTAGTTTGGAAACGGAGTATAACTTCGTCGACGTTACGCTAGGAGATTTTTGCCACTTTAACCAGAAAGGTATCATTTCTGCGGTAGTCAGAAAGTTCGCGCCACTTACATATGTACCTTCAAACATCTAAGGGTATCACACAACCTCTTTTATAAGATGGCCACCTTCGAACACTTTGAAATCATCAGGAAATTAGAAGTCGAGTGTGTCGTTAACAACCAATGAGTTTGTTTACTCCATTTCTACACATTGTGGGGATGAATTCGACCGAAATATTTCGAGAGGTAACTCCTTATGCAAAATCAAGTGAGAAATATGAAATACATAAGAGATTATCTATCTAAGTGGAATGTTAAGCGAAATACGAGCCCTTGAAAATTGAGTTTTTAAACTGTATTATTGCGAAATGTCGGAAACGAGGTGAAATTAAATTACAATTCTCCGAACATTGTTATATGTTATCGTGATCTCCGTGCTAAGAACAAACTCTCAGTAGTACCTCTCACCATAATTAAAATAATAGGGGTGGTCATCAGCTTAGCATACAACATTTTTACCACCAGGAATCATAAACGTTCGATGCTGGTTCATTGAAAAGTATGACGTAATTAACAAAAATGGGCCTCATTTTGCAACTGCCCAGAACCCACCGTTTTCGAGTAAAACGCAAGCAAATCTTTCTGTGGCAACGATACAGTTCAGGCGCGTAGGAGTGAGTGAGTGAGTGAGTGAAGAGATTTGGGCGGCTCAACAGCGAGGTCTTGAGAGTCGATGAGCGCCATTGAGGTGAGTGTGGAGCGGCGCCGGAATGTGGGCGCGGGGGAAGCGGGAGATCCCCGAGAAGACCCGCCGACTAGCGGCATCGTCCGGCACGATTCCCACGTGCGAAAATTCGGGGTTTATCTGACCGGGGATTGAGCCCGGTTCGCTTCGGTGGGAGGCGAGCAGGCTAACCACTCAGCCACCGCGGCCCCGAGGTGCGTAGGCAATTCCAATACTTCCTGCAGGGAATCACGCGCCGAATGTCACCAGAAATAAACAGGTGGCTTCAGTACTATCAGCTTATTAACGTATGGTTCTTGCTATTTACAGTAAGTGTTAAACATATCTCTCCCCCCCCCATCGTATGTGCAGTAGACACAGCAGCATACAATAGACACATGTAGGTACATACTATTGCCATTTGCTAGTCACTGTATCGCTGCAACAGAAGATTCGTGTACTTTTTACACGAAAACAGTGGGTCTTGAGCAATTGCAACAAGAGGACTATTTTTTTGTTAATTACGTCATGTTGCTCAATACACTATAAAAACGCTTTCTTTACTGCAAGAAAAAATTTGTTGCCGCAAAGAAAAAATTTGTTTAAATATGAACCACTGCAAAGTAGGCTTGCCAAAAACATAATTTTTGTTCTAGCTTTGCATTGTCGTTACAATAATTCAGCAGGCGTTTTTTGGTTATGTCGGCTACAACGTAAAGAAAATTTCTGCTCTGAAATACAACCATAATTTGTAAATAAAAGAAAAGTTACAAATCTATCAAAATTAGATTCACTTAAGCAAAAACTAGGGTGGCTCCAATATTCCATCCCTCACATCTTGTGTTACCAACCTAGCGCTCTTCATCAAACGATCACTCTGTCTTTTTGAGCACGAGCGACTTTTGGTAGGTGTATTATGTTAGGTAGTAACATGTGCCAGAATATAACGTCACCTATTGGGAAGAAATGAAATTAGTGATTTGGAGAATCACTGCGCTTAAGAATGATTTTAAACGTCTGCTGGAGGACTGAATATTTTCTCAGTTGCAGTTTAATAACTGCACATTATATTTGTTTATGAAATTTTGCGTCGGCAGAACTGTTACGTACTGAAAACTACAATGTACAACACAAATTCTTAAATATCGCTGAACCGTTACCTTTCGTACAAAGTAATATTTCTTCACTGTGAACAAAAGCAACTCAAAGAATGTTTATTTCTTTGCTATAAAGGAAGGTAATATTGCCATAAAACAAAATCGTACAAAGAAAACATTTATTAGCAGCAAACACGGGTTTCTGTAACCTTCTTTTTGAAGTAAAGCTACGCTGTGTTACTCTAAATAAAACAGTCTCAAAGAAAAGGTTTCCTTTGCCGTAAAAATAACTTTTAAGTGATTTTTTTTAGTGTGTAAACCAGCATCGAATGTTCATAACTCCTGACAGTAAAAAAAGTTGCATACAAAAACAGGATTGCCGGCCATTTTAATTTAATTATTGTGGGAGGTATTATTAAGAGTTTGCTCTTAGGTTGAAGATAACAACAACATAAAACAATGTTCACTTTATTCTTATTTAATTTCTGTAAGTTTCTGAAATTTCACAAAAGTACAGTTTAAAAATTGATTTTCAAGGTCTTATATATCCCTTAATATTAAGTTTAGGTAAAAGGTATCTTGCATATTTTCCCCTTCATTTTGCATAAGAAATCACCTAACGAAGTTAGTCGGCCGAATTCAGTCGCATTCTGTATGCGCAAACATGGCAAGTGAGTGGTTAAACCGGTATGCTGACAGTTTCTGTTCGCGTTCAAATACAACTTTGTAATATTTTCTTTCCCTTAAAAAAATGTTATACAGTAAAACATATATGCAACAGGAATAAAACATAATACTTGTAATACAACTTCATAAATCGCAGATACGGTAAAACTATCTTGTAAGTTTTCGGAAAGTTCCGTGAATTCACAGAGAGTTGTTTGAAATTAAATGGCATTCAGTTGCTGAGAAAACAGAGTGAACGTAATTTTACTAACATTTCTGTATAATCTTTTACATGTATATATCCTAGATTTCACAGAATTTATATTACTCAAATTACTTATTAGTTAACACTTTCAGCATGATGTTCGTATACCATACGGGCAATGCTTTATAACTCTTGCCTCAGTTTTAAAATATCATACACGCACATAATCAATTTCATTCTTTTAGCATAGTAAACATTTAAATATTTGTCCTTCATAACATATAGTATACCTGAACAAGACAGATAAGCTCTATAATTCGTTCCTGAGCATGGCGAACTTGGTAACACTAGTCACAAGCAGACTTAGTGTTGTAGGTGCTCGACGAAGCTGGCCACAGCCTCCAACACAGCGGACCATTAACAGACATTCGTCGGCACAGCTGGTGAGTTCTGATTGGGCAGGAAGAAATGAAGAAGTAACGAAAGAAAAGTGCAGCAGCCAATAAAACGTTCACCACTTCACCGGCGCGTGCAAACGTTTCGCGTCGAGCCTGTTTGGAAGTCGTCATTCCAATACACGCATTTCGCACAATGTCGATAGTGGTGAAGAAAGCTTCGCGGGACTTCGATAAAGTTTGTCCCCGAAAGCCAACGCTACTGGGTTCTGTATTTTACATGCTCAGTCTTTTTGTCATTACGGATCTCGTTTCCGTACATGAACTCTACATCTCCGTAAGCATTCCCGTGAATGCGCGGAAGAATTTAAGAGTTTACCCAACAGCGTATTATTTTAAAATCAAAAACTTTTATTTCAAATTTATCAAAATTCTCTTTTTTTTATTACCGCTCAGAGCGACCTCTCTAACTTATGTAATCGCGATGCTTAATCTTAGCACATGCTCATTAACTGCAGCAAAATAAAATCGGAGCTCTCTTCTCTCATAACATATTTTGCACGAATACTCTAATAAATACATCTTTTTTTTTCAAACAATTTAAAAGAGAGTCTTTGTGAATACTATAACAATAAATATAGTGGAGCCAATAATAACTGTCATAGTTTTTAAAAAATGCAACTAACTGCTATTACTATCTGCATCATTAATTTAGCTGCAACTGACATGGTATTTTACGAAATAAAAATTATCATTTACAAATTCAGCCCAGATGTTCATCACTATATGAAAGAATAGCGGTTAAGGGGAGGGGGGGTAAGGTGGCACTTTACCCTCCCCCAATCTCAGTAAGAGGAGCCACGACTTCACGTCGTATAACTACATACCTACATATTTTCTTACTTTAGGTTTTTTTTTAATTCGATTTCACTAAATAATGTTGTGCCGTCTTTTACATATACATTTCTGCGTAAAATGTGTGGATATAAAGCAATATACTTGTGTGTGTGTAAATACTTATGCATTTGTTTTAAAATGTAAAATTTTGGAATAGACACTTTATCCAGCACCATAGGGGCAAAATTATTTACATTTACCCCCCCCCCCCCCCCCCCCCCCCTTTT
>NQII01004013.1:223927-240525 GCA_002778355.1 Clitarchus hookeri
TGGTGTGAATTGCCTCCTGCATACCTTCAGACATTACTCGAGTCCATGCCACGTCGTCTTGCGGCACTTCTGCGTGCTCGGGGGACCCTACACGATATTAGGCAGGTGTGCCAGTTTTTTTTTTGGTTCTTCAGTGTATATCACAATGTGGTTGACATATATACACCAGTGCCGCCTCAAACATAAATGTAAAAGATTCGGTTAGGTATCGCATACATAAAAAAAGCGAAATTCTGAGTGCATTTTACTTGCTATTGAATGATTCACGGAAAGATGAAAGCAAGTTTTAAAGTTGTTTTCCTACGTTTATCGCGTCTTTCTACAAAGCGTATTTATTATATTTTGTTTCTTTGCTAATATCGAAATATTTTATAAATATCCAGATAATGTTACACATCATAGGCTGTTTTTCAACAAATAAAAATAGCATGTATTGTTTAAATTTTCCACTATAATTTTGAATAGTAGTTTGATTCATGACTTATTTTTACACATATTACCAAGAATCAATATTGACTTGCGGCGAGTGTAAGAACTTTATAAAGGTGTTGACTGGAAGAGATGCCAAGATGTTTATTTGGCTACCAGTGAAACTAGACCAAAGGTCAAAATGCAGGTATTGAAATTTTTATTTTGCCAATTAAGAGAGGCCAGACTGACATATTTCCAATTATAAATTAAAATTTGGTTTTTACTGTAAATTTAAGTAACGCTCTCAAAATTTTGAACCACACGTGTAGTATTTTGAACACCTCTCTAGCAAATTCGAATTGCAATTTCCATACATCAGAGTAGGAAGCAAAACGGAAAGGAACTCGCGCTGTGAAGGAAGACGTAAGAAGACATATGAAGGAAATTTACGTGGCGGTCAGTTAATTTAATTGAAAGTCAAAACAAATACTTAACATTTAACTTAGAGTTAGGTTTCGTTACTTGAGAAAGTAATACACAATAAGACATCAAAAACGATTTGAAAGAGCAAAAAGGACCAACAGGGACTAAAATTATTAATTTATAAAAGAGAGTACATCAGAAACTACAGAAATGCAGATAATAATTTTCGTAATATAGCAATGCCACGGTGGAGAAAACTGCACCCATCCACCACAACCTACGTGTCAAGAGTCTTAAAAAATATTTATGAAAGTGTGGAGGCACATAAAAGTCATGGTTATAACCAATTTACGAGTGTCTTAAATAGCAAATAGCAACGTATTTCATAACTAATATCTGGTAAAAAAAAAACTTCATCGCCTACGCCGTTTTCATGAACGGTGTGTAAGCAAATACCTACTAAAGTATTACAAATAACAGCTGATTTTAGTGAAATATTTACTATTCTAATAATGATAGAGTTCCACTTGACCGACGCATGAGTAAAGTGACCAGGCCCATGTAAATGTTAATTTTATGCATGGCAGAAGAACACACAATGTCCATTCAAGTAGATCTCAAGCAGCTCTTTTAAAAGTACTCATTTTACCGTGAATAGTCTTTATTAAAAGTTGGTATAAGGCATTTAACTTTTGTTTTAATTTTATTTCTAGCTTATACATATATCTAGGAATCAAACTGTGATTCATTATTGTGGTCAATATTAGAATGTTGTGCGTGTGTGCTTATAGATGTGTAAAATGCATCACAAGCTATAAGACGAGCGCCACGAGAAACGGTCATAGAATAGGCAAGTATACAGAAGTGAAACGGCGTGGCAGTTCCTTTGATATGGGCGAACGCACTAGTTGATTGACTGTTGCGAAGCGCTGGGACGGATTGAGTGTCCGAGTGGCTTCTGCGTGCTGCGAAATCAGATCGCGTTACTCTGATTGGTCCCATACCTCTGTTTTTTGCATACGCACGCCTATACCAGTTTTTTTGGCTCTTCAGTGTATAAACCTATACGAAATAAACACCTTACCACATTCATCTCAAAGAATGAGATTTTTCCCGCATACAGCACTTCACACTCACATTTTCAACAGTGTTCAAGTTCTTCTAAAACTGGATTTGCGCACAACAGAGAGTAAAATTACGTTTAGAAACATCGATGCTGAATCTAAAATGAGCAAACAAATTCACGTAAAAATTATTATTCATATTTTTTTTCAAAAATTATATTTGGTTTTAATTTATTTTTTTGCATATTTTTACAAATAAAAATGGGTAAGATATACTCCATTTAAAGCGAGTACATATATAAGGAAGGTATTTTGTTCTACTCAGTGGCGAATTAGCGTCTTTTTAAAATCTTTTTTTCTCTCTAAAAAACAACTTTATTGCTTTCCCCCCTTTTTTTTTTTGTTTCCTGGCGTAATTTCCTTTAAGTAGTATGCCATATCCTAATAAGCGAATCTTAGTTCGACAAATTATGGCTCTCTTCCTTTCATGTTGCTGTGAAATCTTTTAAAAATAATAAGTGCATTCTCTGAAGAGCTTTAAGCAACGACCACGAAAGTTAGGCAACGGTAGAAACTACAGCATTCCTAGCGAGCAACGAAGGGACAGCATTGGTGATTCTGACGACATCTGTGTGTTGATATTTCCACTATGAAAATGCAAAAGGAAATGGGTAGACGATATGAACTTTCAAAGGGTTGCGTTTGCGGATAACTAGTCAGTTTTCCCGAGCATTTGTAGCTTATCGAGAATAACGTACGAGAGAAAAAAGTCAACCACAGGCAAATAATTTCAGCTAAGAAGCGATTTCCTCTTTGTTTGAAGTAAGTGAACGTATAAAAAGAANTTTCCTCTTTGTTTGAAGTAAGTGAACGTATAAAAAGAAGGCCAATTTATTTAAATTACTCTTTAAAAATAGAAACAGTTCTTTAAATACACTAGGCCTACATGTTTTTATAAAGTAAATTAATTTTGTTAATTGTTTTCCACCCTTACCGACTTGTCTGAACAATCGAGAGAGTACTTTGTATGATCTATTCCAAATGTCATCTGTTGAAGAGATATATGATGACCTATGCACATACATAAGGTAACGACTTTATCTNATGATCTATTCCAAATGTCATCTGTTGAAGAGATATATGATGACCTATGCACATACATAAGGTAAGGACTTTATCTCATGACTTAAAATGGTTGAATGAACTGGTATTATAACATATTTCTCCAAGACAAAGCACTTCGTCTCTGCACTTAAAATTGTTTTCATAACTTCAGTTTAACTTGCTGCTGTAGGTAATGACCTCAGTCTCATAAGTACAGCTGTATTCAGTCAACACAGAATGTAAAATTAACCTATATATTCATAAGTTCAGACGTATTGTTTCCAGAGAGGATGGGGCGAGGGTCAAGTGTCAAATGTGACCACACTAACGTTACTTTTTAATCCTATCACACACACTCTCTCTCCTTCCTTCTCTTTCTCACACCGTGTGTTTTTTTTATTTGAATAAAATAGAAATTTTAACAGTAAAAATGCTGATTTTGATTACGTCCTATCCGTAAATAAAATAAGTTTTAAAAATAATTACGCAAGCAGTTTACAGTACCTTCAACAGTTTTGTATGCAAAACATCTACTCAGTTTTCAGCTGTCTATATAGTGTGTTCTAAAAGGTTAGCACTTAAGTGAGAGCGCTTACTCCGACTTTGTTACTAATATAATAATTTCATATAATTCTTAGTTCTAGGGATGAAGCAATGAAGCTGTGCAATTCCTTTTTGTCAAAATTTTTATTGTTAATTATCATTAATTCCTGTCTTTACAGGTAAAGGTTACAGTATTGTTTTTATTTATTTATTTTTGACAAAACCTACTCGTCCTGGCTACTAACTTTATCTACTGTCAGATTTCGGTAACATAAAATGTATGTCGTTCATAAAGACATCTGTATTTGGAAGAAAAAGTGAGAAAGTTATTTTTATTAAATGNGTAACATAAAATGTATGTCGTTCATAAAGACATCTGTATTTGGAAGAAAAAGTGAGAAAGTTATTTTTATTAAATGCGTTTTAGCGCTGTGCCGATAAGACGTACAATGTTGTAAACCAAGGCCAAGATATATACATATATTTTAAGGTCTCCGTTTCCATGTTCAAAATAGACGCGAAATTTATGATTACACACATTTCCGGTTTGTTTTGTTAATCCTAAGTGTAAAGGCTTACTTTGATTTATAACGTGCATAAAAATTTATATTGTGGTAAATAAAAAAAGTTGTATTTATTTACGGTTAAAACATTGACATAATGTGTTAACTCTATNAAAAAAGTTGTATTTATTTACGGTTAAAACATTGACATAATGTGTTAACTCTATGAAAGTTAGTTTGGGTGTTCTGCTCGTTGCTCGGAGTTACACACTACTGCACGTCGAGCAACAAAGTGTGACCATATGGCAGTAATCTTTTTCAATATCTGGAATGTGCACTGTATCCCTTTATTGCTTCTTCTTCGTCAGTAACAGTATCATGTAGAACTTACATTTTTCTCGCGTGCTGGAAACAGAACGACAGCCACAGTTTAATGCACCAATCCTGGGCACAAAATGCTGACAAATACCGAGGTGAAACAACAGCTTATAGCACACAATTCAAATGCAAAGCGACTTTAGGCCAAATTTGTATAGGCCAACTGACTTAAAGCCAAATATTTTTATTCCAAGTGATACCAGACCAAATAATTTTAAGCCAAGTAACTTTAGGCCATGAGACTTTAGGCCGAATATTTATTGGCCGATTGACTTTAAGTCAAATATTTTTAGACCAAGGGACCAAGCCAAACAATGTTATGCCAGTAGCTTAAGACCAAATAAATTTAGACCAACATACTATAGGCCAAGGGACTTTATACCAAATAATGTTACGCCAAGTCACTTTAGGCTAAATAAAAATATTAAAAATTACATTTTGAAACTTATTTAGACAAAACATTTAAAGTTAAGTGACGTGAAAGTAGGATACTACATCGTTCTGTTTAATAACTATCGTAAAATACACTGAAGAGGCAAAACAAACTGGTATAGGCGTACTTATGCAAATAACAGAGGCATGGAACCAATCAGAGTAACGCGATGCGGTCGGCAGCTAGATCGGTTACTGCTGCTACAATGGCAGGTTATCAAGATCTAAGTGAGTTTGAACGTGGTGTTATAGACGGCGCACGAGAGATGGGAGATAGCATCTCCGAGGTAGCNGAAAGAACGGGACGAACGACGACTGACGAGAATCACTAAACGGGACAGACGTGCAACCCTTTCTCAAATTGACGCAGATTGGATTTGTGGACTGCCCTGCAGGATTCGTGGTGTGAATTGCCTCCTGCATACCTTCAGACATTACTCGAGTCCATGCCACGTCGTCTTGCGGCACTTCTGCGTGCTCGGGGGACCCTACACGATATTAGGCAGGTGTGCCAGTTTTTTTTTTGGTTCTTCAGTGTATATCACAATGTGGTTGACATATATACACCAGTGCCGCCTCAAACATAAATGTAAAAGATTCGGTTAGGTATCGCATACATAAAAAAAGCGAAATTCTGAGTGCATTTTACTTGCTATTGAATGATTCACGGAAAGATGAAAGCAAGTTTTAAAGTTGTTTTCCTACGTTTATCGCGTCTTTCTACAAAGCGTATTTATTATATTTTGTTTCTTTGCTAATATCGAAATATTTTGTAAATATCCAGATAATGTTACACATCATAGGCTGTTTTTCAACAAATAAAAATAGCATGTATTGTTTAAATTTTCCACTATAATTTTGAATAGTAGTTTGATTCATGACTTATTTTTACACATATTACCAAGAATCAATATTGACTTGCGGCGAGTGTAAGAACTTTATAAAGGTGTTGACTGGAAGAGACGCCAAGATGTTTATTTGGCTACCAGTGAAACTAGGCCAAAGGTCAAAATGCAGGTATTGAAATTTTTATTTGGCCAATTAAGAGAGGCCAGACTGACATATTTCCAATTATAAATTAAAATTAGGTTTTTACTGTAAATTTAAGTAATGCTCTCAAAATTTTGAACCACACGTGTAGGATTTTGAACACCTCTCTCGAAAATTCGAATTGCAATTTCCATACATCAGAGCAGGAAGCAAAAAGGAAAGTTTATTTTCGTAACTTGGGAAAATAATCCACAATAGGACATAAAAAACGATTTGGAAGAGCAAAAAGGACAAACAGGGACTAAAATTATTAATTTATAAAAGAGAGTACATCAGAAACTACAGAAATGCAGATAATAATTTTCGTAATATAGCAATGCCACGGTGGAGAAAACTGCACCCATCCACCACTACCTACGTGTCAAGAGTCTTAAAAAATATTTATGAAAGTGTGGAGGCACATAAAAGTAATGGTTATAACCAATTTACGAGTGTCTTAAATAGCAAATAGCAACGTATTTCATAACTATTATCTGGTAAAAAAAAACTCCATCGCCTACGCCGTTTTCATGAACGGTGTGTAAGCAAATACGCACTAAAGTATTACAAATAACAGCTGATGTTAGTGAAATATTTACTTTTATAATAATGACAGAGTTCCACTTGACCGACGCATGAGTAAAGTGACCAGGCCCATGTAAATGTTAATTTTATGCATGGCAGAAGAACACACAATGTCCATTCAAGTAGATCTCAAGCAGTTCTTTTAAAAGTACTCATTTTACCGTGAATAGTCTTTATTAAAAGTTGGTATAAGGCATTTAACTTTTGTTTTAAAGAAGTCGCAGACACAATACGTTTACCGCGGGTCGTATATATTGTCTATAGAAACTATATATATATATATATATATGTATATGTATATATATATATATTTTTTTTTTGTTGGGCACGTATGAAGGCAGTCCTCTTTCACACAACCCTGGTCGTAGATGGAAGATAATTTACATTAACGACCGGCCAAATCAGATTTGAAGCAATCCTAAAATAAATATTACTCGCACCTTGGCCTTAAAATATTTTACCTGAAACTAGGCAAAATATTTTTAGGCCAAGTGACTGTAGGCTAAATAATATTAGACCAAGCGACTTTAGGCCAAATTTGTATAGGCCAACTGACTTAAAGCCAAATATTTTTATTCCAAGTGATACCAGACCAANAGCGACTTTAGGCCAAATTTGTATAGGCCAACTGACTTAAAGCCAAATATTTTTATTCCAAGTGATACCAGACCAGATAATTTTAAGCCAAGTAACTTTAGGCCATGAGACTTTAGGCCGAATATTTATTGGCCGATTGACTTTAAGTCAAATATTTTTAGACCAAGGGACCAAGCCAAACAATGTTATGCCAGTAGCCTAAGACCAAATAAATTTAGACCAACATACTATAGGCCAAGGGACTTTATACCAAATAATGTTTCGCCAAGTCACTTTAGGTTNTTATACCAAATAATGTTTCGCCAAGTCACTTTAGGTTAAATAAAAATATTAAAAATTACATTTTGAAACTTATTTAGACAAAACATTTAAAGTTAAGTGACGTGAAAGTAGGATACTATATCGTTCTGTTTAATAACTATCGTAAAATACACTGAAGAGGCAAAACAAACTGGCATAGGCGTACTTATGCAAATAACAGAGGCATGGAACCAATCAGAGTAACGCGATGCGGTCGGCAGCTAGATCGGTTACTGCTGCTACAATGGCAGGTTATCAAGATCTAAGTGAGTTTGAACGTGGTGTTATAGACGGCGCACGAGAGATGGGAGATAGCATCTCCGAGGTAGCCATAACATTTGGATGTTCGCGTACGACCATTTCACGAGTGTACCGTGAATATCGGGAATCCGGTAAAACATCACATCTTCGACATCGCTGCGGCCGGAAAAAAAGATCGTGAAAGAACGGGACGAACGACGACTGACGAGAATCACTAAACGGGACAGACGTGCAACTCTTTCTCAAATTGACGCAGATTGGATTTGTGGACTGCCCAGCAGGATTCATGGTGTGAATTGCCTCCTGCATACCTTCAGACATTACTCGAGTCCATGCCACGTCGTCTTGCGGCACTTCTGCGTGCTCGGGGGGCCCTACACGATATTAGGCAGGTGTGCCAGTTTTTTCTTTTGGTTCTTCAGTGTATATCACAATGTTGTTGACATATATACACCAGTGCCGCCTCAAACATAAATGTAAAAGATTCGGTTAGGTATCGCATACATAAAAAAAGCGAAATTCTGAGTGCATTTTACTTGCTATTGAATGATTCACGGAAAGATGAAAGCATGTTTTAAGTTGTTTCCCTACGTTTATCGCGTCTTTCTACAAAGCGTATTTATTATATTTTGTTTCTTTGCTAATATCGAAATATTTTATAAATATCCAGATAATGTTACACATCATAGGCTGTTTTTCAACAAATAAAAATAGCATGTATTGTTTAAATTTTCCACTATAATTTTGAATAGTAGTTTGATTCATGACTTATTTTTACACATATTACCAAGAATCAATATTGACTTGCGGCGAGTGTAAGAACTTTATAAAGGTGTTGACTGGAAGAGATGCCAAGATGTTTATTTGGCTACCAGTGAAACTAGACCAAAGGTCAAAATGCAGGTATTGAAATTTTTATTTTGCCAATTAAGAGAGGCCAGACTGACATATTTCCAATTATAAATTAAAATTTGGTTTTTACTGTAAATTTAAGTAACGCTCTCAAAATTTTGAACCACACGTGTAGTATTTTGAACACCTCTCTAGCAAATTCGAATTGCAATTTCCATACATCAGAGTAGGAAGCAAAACGGAAAGGAACTCGCGCTGTGAAGGAAGACGTAAGAAGACATATGAAGGAAATTTACGTGGCGGTCAGTTAATTTAATTGAAAGTCAAAACAAATACTTAACATTTAACTTAGAGTTAGGTTTCGTTACTTGAGAAAGTAATACACAATAAGACATCAAAAACGATTTGAAAGAGCAAAAAGGACCAACAGGGACTAAAATTATTAATTTATAAAAGAGAGTACATCAGAAACTACAGAAATGCAGATAATAATTTTCGTAATATAGCAATGCCACGGTGGAGAAAACTGCACCCATCCACCACAACCTACGTGTCAAGAGTCTTAAAAAATATTTATGAAAGTGTGGAGGCACATAAAAGTCATGGTTATAACCAATTTACGAGTGTCTTAAATAGCAAATAGCAACGTATTTCATAACTAATATCTGGTAAAAAAAAAACTTCATCGCCTACGCCGTTTTCATGAACGGTGTGTAAGCAAATACCTACTAAAGTATTACAAATAACAGCTGATTTTAGTGAAATATTTACTATTCTAATAATGATAGAGTTCCACTTGACCGACGCATGAGTAAAGTGACCAGGCCCATGTAAATGTTAATTTTATGCATGGCAGAAGAACACACAATGTCCATTCAAGTAGATCTCAAGCAGCTCTTTTAAAAGTACTCATTTTACCGTGAATAGTCTTTATTAAAAGTTGGTATAAGGCATTTAACTTTTGTTTTAATTTTATTTCTAGCTTATACATATATCTAGGAATCAAACTGTGATTCATTATTGTGGTCAATATTAGAATGTTGTGCGTGTGTGCTTATAGATGTGTAAAATGCATCACAAGCTATAAGACGAGCGCCACGAGAAACGGTCATAGAATAGGCAAGTATACAGAAGTGAAACGGCGTGGCAGTTCCTTTGATATGGGCGAACGCACTCGTTGATTGACTGTTGCGAAGCGCTGGGACGGATTGAGTGTCCGAGTGGCTTCTGCGTGCTGCGAAATCAGATCGCGTTACTCTGATTGGTCCCATACCTCTGTTTTTTGCATACGCACGCCTATACCAGTTTTTTTGGCTCTTCAGTGTATAAACCTATACGAAATAAACACCTTACCACATTCATCTCAAAGAATGAGATTTTTCCCGCATACAGCACTTCACACTCACATTTTCAACAGTGTTCAAGTTCTTCTAAAACTGGATTTGCGCACAACAGAGAGTAAAATTACGTTTAGAAACATCGATGCTGAATCTAAAATGAGCAAACAAATTCACGTAAAAATTATTATTCATATTTTTTTTCAAAAATTATATTTGGTTTTAATTTATTTTTTTGCATATTTTTACAAATAAAAATGGGTAAGATATACTCCATTTAAAGCGAGTACATATATAAGGAAGGTATTTTGTTCTACTCAGTGGCGAATTAGCGTCTTTTTAAAATCTTTTTTTCTCTCTAAAAAACAACTTTATTGCTTTCCCCCCTTTTTTTTTTTGTTTCCTGGCGTAATTTCCTTTAAGTAGTATGCCATATCCTAATAAGCGAATCTTAGTTCGACAAATTATGGCTCTCTTCCTTTCATGTTGCTGTGAAATCTTTTAAAAATAATAAGTGCATTCTCTGAAGAGCTTTAAGCAACGACCACGAAAGTTAGGCAACGGTAGAAACTACAGCATTGNAAATAATAAGTGCATTCTCTGAAGAGCTTTAAGCAACGACCACGAAAGTTAGGCAACGGTAGAAACTACAGCATTGCTAGCGAGCAACGAAGGGACAGCATTGGTGATTCTGACGACATCTGTGTGTTGATATCTCCACTATGGAAATGCAAAAGGAAATGGGTAGACGATATGAACTTTCAAAGGGTTGCGTTTGCGGATAACTAGTCAGTTTTCCCGAGCATTTGTAGCTTATCGAGAATAACGTACGAGAGAAAAAAGTCAACCACAGGCAAATAATTTCAGCTAAGAAGCGATTTCCTCTTTGTTTGAAGTAAGTGAACGTATAAAAAGAAGGCCGATTTATTTAAATTACTCTTTAAAAATAGAAACAGTTCTTTAAATACACTAGGCCTACATGTTTTTATAAAGTAAATTAATTTTGTTAATTGTTTTCCACCCTTACCGACTTGTCTGAACAATCGAGAGAGTACTTTGAATGATCTATTCCAAATGTCATCTGTTGAAGAGATATATGATGACCTATGCACATACATAAGGTAAGGACTTTATCTCATGACTTAAAATGGTTGAATGAACTGGTATTATAACATATTTCTCCAAGACAAAGCACTTCGTCTCTGCACTTAAAATTGTTTTCATAACTTCAGTTTAACTTGCTGCTGTAGGTAATGACCTCAGTCTCATAAGTACAGCTGTATTCAGTCAACACAGAATGTAAAATTAACCTATATATTCATAAGTTCAGACGTATTGTTTCCAGAGAGGATGGGGCGAGGGTCAAGTGTCAAATGTGACCACACTAACGTTACTTTTTAATCCTATCACACACACTCTCTCTCCTTCCTTCTCTTTCTCACACCGTGTGTTTTTTTTATTTGAATAAAATAGAAATTTTAACAGTAAAAATGCTGATTTTGATTACGTCCTATCCGTAAATAAAATAAGTTTTAAAAATAATTACGCAAGCAGTTTACAGTACCTTCAACAGTTTTGTATGCAAAACATCTACTCAGTTTTCAGCTGTCTATATAGTGTGTTCTAAAAGGTTAGCACTTAAGTGAGAGCGCTTACTCCGACTTTGTTACTAATATAATAATTTCATATAATTCTTAGTTCTAGGGATGAAGCAATGAAGCTGTGCAATTCCTTTTTGTCAAAATTTTTATTGTTAATTATCATTAATTCCTGTCTTTACAGGTAAAGGTTACAGTATTGTTTTTATTTATTTATTTTTGACAAAACCTACTCGTCCTGGCTACTAACTTTATCTACTGTCAGATTTCGGTAACAGAAAATGTATGTCGTTCATAAAGACATCTGTATTTGGAAGAAAAAGTGAGAAAGTTATTTTTATTAAATACGTTTTAGCGCTGTGCCGATAAGACGTACAATGTTGTAAACCAAGGCCAAGATATATACATATATTTTAAGGTCTCCGTTTCCATGTTCAAAATAGACGCGAAATTTATGATTACACACATTTCCGGTTTGTTTTGTTAATCCTAAGTGTAAATGCTTACTTTGATTTATAACGTGCATAAAAATTTATATTGTGGTAAATAAAAAAAGTTGTATTTATTTACGGTTAAAACATTGACATAATGTGTTAACTCTATGAAAGTTAGTTTGGGTGTTCTGCTCGTTGCTCGGAGTTACACACTACTGCACGTCGAGCAACAAAGTGTGACCATATGGCAGTAATCTTTTTCAATATCTGGAATGTGCACTGTATCCCTTTATTGCTTCTTCTTCGTCAGTAACAGTATCATGTAGAACTTACATTTTTCTCGCGTGCTGGAAACAGAACGACAGCCACAGTTTCGTGCACCAATCCTGGGCACAAAATGCTGACAAATACCGAGGTGAAACAACAGCTTATAGCACACAATTCAAATGCACACGCCAGCAAAATGGCGTCACTGGCCATCAAAATGTTGGAACGCCGTTCACCAACCAGCGCCTGGTAACCTACCCACCTGCTGGCAGCCCAGCCAATAGGGAACATTTCGCAGTATGCAGTAGCCAATCAGACAGAAGGCCCGTTCCGAGGGCATCTCACAGTTAAATAAGTACGACCAGGTCATAGTAACAGCCCTGCAATTTCGTCTCTGTGCTTTATCTGTTCTGTGTCCCGGGTCTCTAAACGGCTTTGGCAACACCGAGGCTGGCAGTAGAGCAGACGGCAGTAGTGTGGCATCGGCTCATGTTCTAGGAAACCCGTGTGGGTGAGTGACGTCCTGTCTCAATCTGCTAGTTGGTGCCTTAGTGACAAAGCTACTGTGCCTACAACTTCTCAGCGCTGTTGCTTACAAGGAGAGCTGTCAGGTGTGTTGCCAGGGCCGTATCACAGAAAAACGTTTTGTGTTTTTGCAACAAAAAATTACTATTGAGGCATTTATTTAAACCTTCATGTTGTAATAAAATTACAAATGTTGTGACAAAGTTAATAATAATGTAAACCATTTACAAAAAAACTGATATTGCTAAAATGCAAATAAACTGTTGAAGTGTTAATGCTAATAAAACCTCTGAGAAATGTTGTCACAACTGAAAATTGTATTGCGTTAAAAATAACAGGAAGAACTAAATATTATTTGTTACTGCGACGTTAAAGAAATGTCCAACCAACACAAGTCTACACTGACTTGGAGTTGTAAAATGGCGGATAGTAGTGAACAGCGATAACCTCGCAAACTGGTACCACTATATTTAAATTTTAAAGTATTGTATGAGAGCTAAATGTAGCTTAGACCAGCTCTCAAGCCTTACAAAGCAGTTTACGTGTGCCAATTATGCATATCTTGTATTTATAGACCATAAAGTATTTCATATAAGGAAAAAGAACTGCAGTTTGTCGTTATGTTCTACTGAATACCCATAATATGAAACGCAAACAGTTTTATTGAGATAGAGCTGTTGGTAGGGCGTCAGATTCTGTGAAGAGAAGAGCGTCGAGCAGGCGAGGCGTGGATTCGATTCCTCTTCCAGCCGTTTTATTGGTAATATTTTTTTTTGTGACAAAATAATTGCACTTGATTTTATTTCATATCGAAATGTTTTTTTAATGCAAAAAAAAATACGAGTCATTTTTTAACACAATTGTTAACATTAATTAAACACAAATAAATTTTGCCGCAACATAAACACCACCTTAATTTTGNCATTTTTTAACACAATTGTTAACATTAATTAAACACAAATAAATTTTGCCGCAACATAAACACCACCTTAATTTTGACAGAACAGTAAGGATGTGATGTTGTTACAAAAGTACTTAATATATCAATAACATTAAAAGGTTGACAGTATATTATATAAACAGCAATATAAGTTTTTGACGGTTTACAGATACGAAATAATTACTCTTGCAGTAACATTTATACTGTTGTCACCACATTGGACATTTTTTCTGTGTAAGGGAAAGGTTCAAACTCTCCCCTTAAAAACTACAAGTCGGTTTTTCATATTTTCTCATTTTCATGAATAAAATCTAGCAGTGTCCAAAAAATAAAGGACCATACTTAACTTCGGCAGAACAAAATAAATATATTTTTCTTCCATACATCTAAAATGCACAGAGGATTCTGCATTACAATATTGTTACCAACTTTGAACCAAATTTGCAATACTAATTTATGCAACAAAGGAAGTAACGTATATGTTCAGATTTTAACATGTAATAAGACGATTATGAAGTTCATAATGGGAATTTATAAATTCAACCGGAGAGGTTTTCTTTCTATATGTCTCTCTCAGATTATTCAATGACAGATTATATTTAAAATTGAAGCGCATGTATTAAAGTTTCCTTGGAAGTCAATTAATTTTAAAAAGACCCTTTCCGAAGTATAAAGAAAAGCTACCTTCTGTTACACATTTTTTTGTCAACATGGTAAATGATTAAACTGTGGTATTAATTATCATTTTAACCTATCATAGTTTCTGAAAAAATTTTCCAAATGCCTTCATTATTTCATTAAGTTCGAATTTCTCTCTTTACGAAGTTATATCTACGGACCTGTTTGCTGCCTGTGAAGAGAAACTTAAGTCTGCCTTCACACCGCGCAAGGTAAGACTAAAATCTCTTCACCGCGTCTCCTGGCATCCGTGAACCTTGTTTTGATGTCGGACTTGATAAAACTGATAGGCTTATCTTTGTTACACCGTTGGCAGTAACTGACACAGCGTATCCTGCTGTCTCGTGATGGGGATCTAACGCAGTCCCACCGGGGATTTCCACATCTCTGATGACGATCACCGCTTATCCACGCCGACATCGCACCCATCACGTGGCATTTTCATTCGTTCTGATTGTATGCAATTGTGCAGGTTGTTGTATTTCTATATTTGGCAATTATTGAATGTTTTTGGTATCTAAACTGAAGTTTTATAAACTACTCAACCAGCATTTAATTTAGTTACTGTTCATATAAAGAACATAAATTGTTAATTTGCTTTTGGAGAAACCATTCTTTCTTTCTAAAAAAAATGANAGTTACTGTTCATATAAAGAACATAAATTGTTAATTTGCTTTTGGAGAAACCATTCTTTCTTTCTAAAAAAAATGAATTTTTTCAATAAATAATAAGAAATTGAACGCAATACAATATAGTGTAATTAATATCTCACAAACTTATTATTTCTTCAAATAATCTAAGTTAAATGTTTTAAAAAAATAATATGAAATTGAAAGCAACTAAATGTGGTGTAATTTCTCACAAGTCGTTTATTATTTTTTCAAATAATTGTAAGTTAAATGGTTTCAAACTGTTAATACCAGTTTGGTTATTTAAAAATAAATAAGCATGTCCTCTATGAAATAATCATACATTTTTTATGAATTAATTTATTGTTATTATGTTTTCTCTTAGTTTACAGCTTGTGTCACCAATTGCGTTTCTTAGATAAGTTTGTACATTTGTATTTATAATTTAATATACAATAAATGCCAATGTGAGGAAATCAGGTTTGACAACTATGGCTCGGCCTGGTTGTCTTAACATTTCCCAAAGTTGACTTGCGCAATTCCTGTCTGCATCAGTGATATAGGCGGGGACTTTGGTGAAAAGGATTCTCTTTGCATTGAAGAACTCTGTTATACTGATCGGTTTTGTATTGAGGGGCTAAAAACTTACCTCATTTTACCTCTTACATTTCTTGCATGGGTTTGAGTACTCTGTCAACATCATATTCCTTGTGTAAGTTAACCATGTTATTTAAATCCTTTTCAATCTTTTCTCCTAGTCTTGTAATTGATATTCTAATAATTACTGGCCGTTTTTCCTCTTCGTTTTCATTTTCGTAACTCATTGTCACTTTTTGTTTGACATCACACAACTCAGGTTCCTCAACAACGTGGATATTTTACTTTATTGTTATTCTCCTTTGGAAGAATAAGATATTATGTACGTCGTAACAGTATCTGACTTAAAATATGTGTACACGCACATACACATGAATACACACCTAGTACACATATATACGTACACAAATTTTACTTTCGTGCAGTTATATCAAGTAGAAGGATATACTTCATCGCCGTGTATTTCTGAAGTTTTATGATCTTCACAAATTGATCACTTATCGTCTGCTTCCTCTGCATTTATTTACAGTAACTATTTTGAAGCTTTTCTCATTCTATTTTCATATTCATTGGCAGTCATTTGTCACTGATTTTTTTTTAAAGACGAACACGTGAATTCTTTTTTTTCCAGTGTCATTCACATTCAACAAACCCTAATGAATCGAGCAAAAATTTATGAACTGATAAACGCTCAACTGACACAGTAATAAAGTTTATAATATAAAGATATGATTGCAAAGAAATCTTAGAAAAAATATTCTATATGCCCATCATCTTATCAACACTAAACCATCTAGCCACCTGACATTCATATTTTGCTAATCACTACGTTGCAACTGAATGTGAGTGGAAAGACTTCTCTGTCTGTGACTGAAAGAAAGAATTATTGAAATAACGAAATTGTATCTTATTCTACAAAAAAAAAATTATCAGGTACTAAGGAACCGGACATTTGTTCCGATTCATGGCGTTCAGCTACAGCATTTCATGTCTACAGCTATTAAGATTATTTAAAAAGCTTACAAAGCATTTTGAAAAAAATTCTTTATCCTTTAGTCATGCATGAGGCCAACGAAGAAATTTGGAACCCACCAGAAAAAATTTTGAACG
>NQII01004014.1:15123-70035 GCA_002778355.1 Clitarchus hookeri
CTTCACAAAGTGTTGGACTTATGTAACAAATTATCCCTCCACCCATACCATGAATCGTATCTGCCCAGTGGCCACTAAATTACACTTTCAACACATATATTTTTTCCAGTATTGGACACTAGAGTGTGCTGATTAATGCTGTTTCAGCATCTATCACCAGAGAGCACCCATATCGTTCATTTTAAAACCTTTTCGCGACGATACTCCCTCCAAACATGGAGTATTTACTTTTTTACTAATAATATTTTAATTTAAAAAATGTTAAGGTCAATTTTTTTTAAAATAAAAACCACAACAATTTATAAAAAACTAATATTATTCTGTAAAATCAATTTACAATGGCACAAGGAAACACATAAGCCATCGAATAAAGTGTATACACTAGCCTCTTCCACTGTGAGTTCAGCTCTCGATGTCTGCTTCAGCAACCCAGGAATTGTAGCGGTCAGGGAAACCCCACCACTTGATGTACGCCCTTCTGTTATGTCGTTTCAGCGTCTTCTCGGCCAAATACACATCAAGAAACTTCGTAGGCTGGATCTCCTCGATGTAGAAACCACCACTAATGGCTACATTGTTCAGATCTTCTAGATAGTAGGTCCTCGGAGCGTAGTTGCGCATATGTCGCACACGAAACAGTTCGAGGCTCCAATTATCTGTGAACCCTTTCTCGAATATACATTTCTGTTTGGAAATGCACACCAGGACGCCGATTTTGGCGTTAGGCTTGCGTGGGTCCTTCCTCTTTGGAACAGAATACACTGTCCCAACCAGGGAGTCATCCTTGATATCTTCGGGCTTCATGCGAGTGTTAGAATGAACGATAGAATTATACTCGCGGACGAGTTTCGGCAGTAGCTCAAGCCACTTGTAGCTGCCATTTGCCGCAGAATGCTTCCACATCTATCCCTTCAGAGTCCTGCAGAACCTCTCGACGATAGATGCTTTGAGATTGCTGTATGTGGTATAATGGTTTCTTCATTAGGGCCTTGAAATTTGCTTGCATTGTGGAATTCCATGCCCTGGTCGATTTGCAACTTAGTCGGGATGCATCCTTCATGCAACATATCTGCCATGGCTTTGGTGACATCACATGCATTATTCGACTTGACTGGCCTGGCCCATGCGAATCTGCTATAGACATCGATGACTATCAACATGTATTTGTAGCCCTTGTTGACCCGAGCATACGGTATCATCTCAACGAGATCAGCTTGAAATAAGTCGTTCATCACACAAACCCTGTGACGACTGTACTTGTGCCTGGTGGTCGCATGCAGTTCATGGGAAATTCCCAACCTACTCATTGCATATAGCCCCATCCTTCAGTTCTTCGACGATGGATATAATCTCGTTGGTGTGCGAGTAATTTCCAACCTTTTGCGAAGTGAACAGTAGTTGTAGTCTATCCACCAGTTGGTTCGGGTCGTCCCAGAATACATAGTCGATGTTCTTGTCACCATCTATCTTCTTCAAACCTTGCCACTTTTCAGTGCTAGGCCACTGAAGAGGTCTGCGAGAATGTACATTTTTTCGTAATCTTCGCCATTATAAGCACCAGTCTCGGGATTGTTATCTTGGTAAAGTACATGTTTGAGTTCGAGTGACATATTGTATTCCAGCAGGTCGGATTCTCTAAACTCCCCAGGATCCTTGCGAAATATAAGTTCGTAAAGCCCCGGGATCCTATTTGAATCATCCCACCTAATAGAAATTCAATTTCATCAGCACCAGGGAACTATTTATCTTTTGGTCTGTATACACCATTATTACGAGATGTGTATGATTGTAGGTACCAACGAGCTAGAGTATTCGATTTCAGGGCTTTCGTCTGTACCTTTTTCTTGTGTGCCAAATCCACATTTGATTCACCGTCTCAATCAATTTCTACATCATCATGTTTCCATTTCTTCATAGTCTCAGCAGTATCGTCGACTTCGGTTTTCACGTCTACAGGTGTCCATAGTACTCCTTAAGTACATCGATACAGCGAGTAATGGGCTTAAAAATTTCTTCATTTATAAGGTAGCACGAAATTTTGGCTCTCTTGGCGAGCAAATACTTCGAAAATACAGACTGTATCACTCGATGCACATCGCTAGCAATGTCCGATATCGCACCGGATAAAAGTGGTTACCATTGCTCTCTTTTATAGGTTTATTCATGAGTCTCCGACAAGAAACTTTCGATCTTGTCCAAGCGTTTGCTGCAAACATCCAATATGTCCATGCAGTGGTTCTGAATATCAGTTTTCGTGGCAGCAAGGCGGTAAATCGAGGTAACGAATGTACATAACACATATCCTACCAGGTTTTTTCAGTTTCTATTCATTTTGAGCAGATGCCACATTCAAACTGTTGGTAATTTGCCTTTGAACACGCATCATGTGCTCGTCCATGGCCATCCTATCGCGGACGATCTCAGTCTTAACACGCTCCATCTTCGCCCCGAACTCAGACAGGTAGTTCCGAAATAATGTGTTTTTTTTTCGGTCAACATACTGCAGATGATGCCATTACCAGTTTCGAGGACGAGATGTTTAGTGGTCGTGTCCTAAAATCGTTCGTGTTCGCCAACATTTCGAATTATTCTTCTACCAGCATCACAAGTTTTATCGTTTTTGGTTTCAAGACAACCTCCTCTTCATCTTTGTCAAGACGCAGCTTGAGGCTACTTTGCACGAATTTCGATATTTCGATATACTGTAACTCATTCTCGATGGTTGACGATGAACTGATCGAATCCCCACCGGTACCTCACGAATCCTTAATGATTCGTAATTGTCTTTCCAGCATAAGGCACACAGACTCTTAAAATCTGATAGCGTCATGTCTGCATTGATGTGGTCGTCGTACACATTTCGCAAATTCATATCGTGAATGCGAAACAACACCATCATGTTTGCATTGTCACGGAGCAGCTGTTTGGGTATGCGCGAATAAGTCTGGCCGAGGTACACACAGTCCACCTTCGCATGCCGTCCCATGCTGTAGTACTCCTGTATACACTTTTGTTTCTCGCAAGCAATGTCATCAAAGAAAAATATCGAGTTTGGCAATACTTAATTCGGTGACACAGCAGCTTCGTTATCTATACAAGTGAAATAATCCACACAATCTATGGCTTGCAGTATTCATTCCAGTCACTGGTATTTCGGTTGCTGGAGCGATTTTTAATACAGGTACACGTTCTCGAACTGAATGCCATTCTCTTCTTCCAACAGGCAGAGTAGGATGCATGTTTTCCCGCAATATGATGGTCCTGCGATGGTTCACCTTAATGAATTTGGAAATAGGCTTCCATGTTGTGATTCGAGGAGGATTCCTTCATCTTCAATAGTAATGTTTATGGGTAGAGTAACATATTGCTTGATAATATTAGCACCACTACTATCTTGTGGTGCTAACTGTAGTGCATGCAGTGCTAACTGCGGTGCTGATTGCAGTTACAGAGAACCAGTGCCACAAGTTTTAGAATGTCTCTTCAAAATATCACTCTGAGTAAACTGCTTCTGGCATAGTTTGCACTGAAACGCCATACTAGAACGTTTCATTCTGCAGGTCGTTATTTCATGTCGACGCACACTGCGCAAAGGTGTAAATGCTTTACCGCAGAAGCGACAAAGAAGATGCATTATTAGCACTTTACGTCCGTACTGTACCAAGTATTTTTCTAGTTCAGTTCACCGCGATGCCTCAAAGAGGTAAGACCATAGTTGGCAGCAGGATCGTCGATACGCTGATCAGCAATCTACCGTTCGAGCTGCACATTTCAGGGTTACAAGTTCTGCTGACCAGGAACGAAGTTAGCTAAAAGGCTGTCGTGTGGCGACCCAGGCATCAATGCACTGGACGAGGCATGCCAGCAGAACGATATAGCTTACTCCCTAAACAAGGATATGGAAACCCGACACCAGGCAGACAATATACTTGCAAAGAAGGCTGACGAGATAAGTAAATCATCAGACACCGGACTCGGAGAAAAAATATCAGTGTAGGGCGTATCCAACATGATGAAGGCCAAGGTCGAGATGGGAATGGGTGATAAGAGCAAGAGAAAGGCACAGGTTAAAATGAAACAGGTATAAAGAGCAAGAAAAAGGCACTAGTGAAACGAAAATTGATGACAAAGGAAATAAAAGCATGCAACTCCAAGAAAATATCTACTGATGGATTTTCCATTCCTTTTGCCTGCACTCTGGGCCTCGGGGGCCTCGTCTGAGCCATCAACACAGCATCGAATGAACGGAAGCAGTTGTCAGTGGTCCAAAGGCACAATGCAAATATGGAATAAATCAGCATGGGTAAAAAAACGGCCAAGGCGTCTACCTAAGACCATACCCAGTAGAAGGCGAAAGTGTGCAAAAGTGGCGCAGCAGGAAGAAGCAACGATGAAATCTCTATTGAAACATCTACTCACGAACACGGATTTGGATATGTATGCACACAAATTAAATATAAAACATTTTAGGGGAGTGTTTATGCGAGATGCTTTACCCCCTAAACCCATATGTGACGAATGTTCCATAATTAATCTGGACACGACAACTGGGCCCGGTACTCACTGGGTAACTTATGTGAAATATGGAAAACATGCAAACTACTACGACAGTTTTGGGAATTAGCATTCTACACCCGACTTTGTGATGGTACCTGAAAGGAACGAAGCTGACTTACAACTACCAGATAGAGCATATTGCTAACACATGGAACTGTAGACACTTATATCTTCGCTTCCTTGTTCATATAAGTAATTGAATAAAATGGCCATACATCCACAGGTAACCATCAGTCATGTTGATAATGCTTACCTTGACAGGTCGTAGTTCCGAGCTGCGTGCTGTACACTTTTCTCCACTCGACCTGAACCTACAATGCGATACCGAACATCGATGGAAAAAACTGCAGGATGTATCTGCTGGAAAGCAGTAATGTCTCTCTCGAAGTAACATTGCCCGTTGGCTCTTACGAATTAGACGACATTGCAAGGCACATCGAAGATTTGCTGTCTCCCGATACAGAATACGAACACATGGAAATTCCAATACTCTGAAGTGTGCCATCAGATGCAGTGAAAATTTCGACTTTACGAAACCAGATTCCATCGGAACGATGCTGGGGTTCGAGCCATGCGTATTCAAAGACAGGAAAACTCACGAATCGTCGTGACCTGTAAACATCTTATCTCTTAATGTGATACAAATAAACTTAAATTTGGCGATCGGTACATATCTCAATGGCAGGCAGAGCATCGTTGCACAAGTTATCGCCGATGGCCCCTCCAGGTTTTAAACTGGTCGTGGCAACACAAAGCATAATTTATGCTCCAGTCGTCGCAAAGAGACCACATTACGCTTGTATTTTAGAAGATGAGAACAAGATGTATGGCCACCAGAGCAATAAAACAAAGCACCACATCAAACCAGCGATCAGTACACTGCATGTCACCAAAGTGTAAACTCATGCCAACAAGATTTTCCTTCGCAGTCTCGTATTCGATGTCGATCGCCATGGAATATTTCATAAAAATCGACGAGCCTGTCATTTTTAAAACAGCGTCACGAAAATGGAACTTCATGCATACCACCCATTCCTGATCGGACCATACAAATTACCATCAGAAGTTCGGATAGCAGTCCAACACCAAGATATCTGCACTCTTCATTGTCAGTCATTCCTGCGATTCAGGTAGACATTGACGAAAGAAGATGGATCCACCCAGCATCGACGAATATAACGAGCAATGGTATTCTCCATCTTATCGATCGCATCACATATTTGATCACCGGTGTCGAGGCGGACCAGATGAGAGATGGCATAACGACTGCGATTAAAAATTACCTCTCTCTCATGCCGAACGAGCTGTCTGCGGCCAATATGGTAAGCTGATGGATAGAATATGACTATGGGGTTCCTATATACCCCGGAGGGAAATCCGAGGTCTTAATTACTATAGCGATGTTACTGGGATTCGCCGAAGACTACAAACGAATTATCATCAATTCGAAGCGGAAACTGGTACTGCTCCTAGCCAATACGCACACAGGTGCTATCATGGGTACAGGAGAAAACCTAGAGATAGTGGAACTGAAGCTACAGCCCATCGAATGGACGCTGCGTCATGTTCAGCTGAGTACTACCGAATGCATCAAGATGGCAAAAATATCGATGTGGCTTTTAGGTCATGGAGTCTCGAGACCTACCCTGGATTGCCCGCAAGCCAACGCGTCAACTGGATGGTGAAGTCCAGAAACCAAGGTACATCATCGTTTGGCTACAGACTGGAAGACAGCAAACTGTGTGAGTGAGCTGTTCGCAATTCGACACATGTCAAATAGTAAATGTGAAAATATATTTGAATAGTGAAATCTGTCCGTACATGGACATGAACATGANTTCGACACATGTCAAATAGTAAATGTGAAAATATATTTGAATAGTGAAATCTGTCCGTACATGGACATGAACATGAACTTTGAAAGTGGTCAGTACCTGCTGGCATATCATATGTACACTCAATTCCAAACTGCACATTATAAGCGCAACCAATCCCCGATACTGAGTCCAGATACCTTCAAGTGTTTGGGCCCGCTCATTGTGTTCAACATTATTAAACAGGACGAGCGTATCAGTTCGAACGTGATCGTTTGCAGGATCGAATTCACTACGCATGGAAAAATTCCTCCACGCACATATACTTTCTTCCTGATACTTCACAACCGTCTTGCAACGTATAATTGTCGAGACGAAGTCGTCAAGACACTTTCGTGAATGCTGCAGAGGATATAAAAACTATGGGTAGTAAGCGGTATCCGTTTAGTCATCTTCGAGCATAGGCAGCTACGGGATGTACTGTAATCTGCAGAGCTTCCTGTGCCAGAGTGGCTATGTTCTCAAGGAGTTTGCTGTATCCTACGACGATGATGGCAAAATGTTCGCACACTCCTTTCGCCCCCTTGTTCGTGGNTTCTCAAGGAGTTTGCTGTATCCTACGACGATGATGGCAAAATGTTCGCACACTCCTTTCGCCCCCTTGTTCGTGGAAAACTTTTGGACGAGAAAAGCAAGAAGGCGAACAACTGGCTGACCAAGTACCACCACGGACTGCAGTGGGACGACGGCAAGATTCCATACCATCAAGTGGGGAACGTGCTGCGCGCCTTGCTGATGCAGTATCCGCGAGGACAGATTTACGTGGTGGACCCCGAGCAGAAAAAATGGCTGAGCGACTTGTGCAAAAACGAAGTTGAAATCATCGACGTGCAGCAGCGACACATCTGCGGAAGGTCNAAAAATGGCTGAGCGACTTGTGCAAAAACGAAGTTGAAATCATCGACGTGCAGCAGCGACACATCTGCGGAAGGTCAGAACCTAGCTGGACACGAGCATGGAGGAACGCACCGCTGCTCCGCAAATGGTGTCCCTCGTCATTGGACCATGAATCTGCCGCCTACGACTAGACAAGAAGTCGCCACGATGTTGGTTCGGAAGAAATTTTTTTTTCTTTCAAACATGAATAGAGACTGAATATTTTTTTGTATGTTATGGCATTTATGTATTTATCTGTAAAATAAATGTTGTGTGTATAAAACCATTAAATTTATTTTTTACCCTTACTCATTTGGCTGGTTTTTTTTCTTAAAGTAACACTATACAACCTATTTGTGTAGTTGGGTAATACTGATGTAGGTTGAATTCGCATAGATGGTCTTGGGAATTTACATAGTATTTCATCTAATGCACTGACAATAAAAACTGCCTGCTTTTATATTTAAAAATATTTCAAAATAAAAAATACTTATGTTGAAAATAAAACTAAANGACAATAAAAACTGCCTGCTTTTATATTTAAAAATATTTCAAAATAAAAAATACTTATGTTGAAAATAAAACTAAAATTGAATATGCCAATATAAGTACTTTGCAGGTATGGACCTCGCTGCCTTTTGGTACAGGTCCATAGCACTCTTGCCGACAGCAAATTATCTCTGGCAGCTGATGCCCGAAACATGAGTTACAAACACCCTAGTGTCCAATACTGGAAAAAAAATATATGTGTTAAATGTTTAATTTAGTGGCCACTGGGCAGATATGATTAATTGGTATGGGTGGAGAAATAGTTTTTTACATAAGGCCGATGATTAATTTGGGGAGAGAAAGGTGTTGGTAAGGGGTGTGGGTGTTTGTTGGTTAGGGTTGTGAGGTAAAAGGTGGTTTTATTATTATATATTATACGTTCCTTGTTTTTTATTATTATTTTTTCTATTTTTAATATTGGGTGGGTTGTGATGTGGGAAAGAGGGAGGGGAGGTTGGTTAGTGTTGTGGTGTGAGTGCGAGTTTAACGTTATATGTTCCTCGGTGTTTAGAAACGTATTTATTGTTTGCAATTTTTTTTATACTTTTCATAATTTTGTGGGTTGGTAGGTGAGGGAGAGGAGTGTGGTGAGGGGTGTTGCAATGCATATACTACGTTTAAAACCTTACTTTCCTACCTGTCTCAGTGGCCGAGTGGTTGCTCTGCCCTCATGGCTCAAGGTCAGAGTGATCGACTTGTAGTCGGAGGATCGAGAGTTTGCGCCCCGGTTCTTCCGCAGCTGATTTTCAGTACCCATGTTGCGCACATGTGTACTGTGAAATTGTTATCAGGTCAGTATAACTTGAGCTCGTTAAACCTCAATTACACACACTCTCAAGTCAAACACGCTCTGTCCAACAGCAAATGTATCAGTTAATATGTCAATAAAGTCAACTTAAAAAAAAAGTGGTCTAGTTGTCTACCATGCTGGTGACCCAAGGTCTGACAGTTCGATTCCTCACTCCTCCACAGGATTTTTTGAGCTCTGCGAAAGTTAAATAAAATGATAGTATCCCCCTAGCAGCCAACTCCAGAACCAACATGGCGGCTGAGCGGGAGCGACACCAGCACCCCTAGCAGGCAGCAGTTGAACAAAAGATAAGTAGAAATAAGATGACGGACGATAGTGGCACACACTGGTAGCCATAAACAACATTACAGGCACCTGTGGCGCACTTTAGCAGACGGCAAGAGAACTACAACAGGCGACATCCAAGATGGCGGGATCGAACGAAGGTTGGTAATAGGGAAACAAGATGGTGGACGGAAAAAATATGGTGGGCCGAAACAAGATAGCGACCTGAAACAAGATGGTGGGCGGAAACAACATAACGGGCGGAAACAAGACAGCGACTGAAAAAAATTGCAACCGGAAACAAGATGACCGACAAAGGTCAAGGACACACAAGATGGTGGCCGTGATGTTATCCAAGGTGGTGGAATTCAAGATGGCAGGCGGCGCCTCTGCGCCTCAGCCCCCAGCCCTTGCCATGGAACATTCATTCCCCTACCACTAGCTTGTCTCCTTACTTTTGACTAACGTATTTTTGATCCATTCTAATCCCAGTTTTCGTTTCCTGTGTGTTGAATGCTTCTTGTTAATAGGTAACCCGAGGAATGTTGACTTGCATACTTATGTCTCATGACTCCTACTTTCTCAGTCATTTGTGACCCTTTCTGACTTGTTACTTTCTGTTTATTGGCAATCTTACCTTGTTTAGCACTTTACAATACTAAATATTCATATTTTCGGTCTTTGATTTCGTTAATAAAATATTAAAAATTTGGAAATGACAATTAAAAATCAATTTTGTTTTGATTATGACCAATATTTAATTCTTATTAACAGGGAGATTCCTCTGAGTATGCCTGCATCATATTTTGTCGCTAAAATGTGCAAACATAACAATCTTTTTTTAATTAAATTATATTACTTTATAATAAACAACCCGTTCTTAAAAGTATCCTACTAAAAGTAAAATTAGAAAGTAGAGGTTATAGTTAACCTACTCGTGCAAAATGTAGTTCACATGAAAATAAATTTGAAAAAAAAAAAAAAAATGTGCCAACCTGTAATTTGTCTGGTATTTCTCATTTCAGTTAGACCCTAATGACCAAAATGGGCCAGATCTTGAGACGAAAATTGAAGAATTGAAACACAGCATACGAAGATCTGAGGTAAAATTACTTTTTCTAATTTATGTCCTCGATAACGAGATCAAGAGAGCTCCTTTAGTGTGTTAAACATCATTTGGAAGTGTTATTGCTTGTTCTTGGTGCATTTCAAGCACATTAAAATTTTGAGACCGAAACTAAATCAGTTTCGGTAAATTAAAAAAAAAATTGCCTGACCGAGATTCAAACCTGGTTGAGATTGCTGCTACTGGGTTTTACCAAATATCTCAAAACTCCCGGCTGCCGCAGTGGAGACAGTTTTCAAAGTCGGCAACAAACTCAGCGTCCATGATAACTTGACCAGCTCACTGTGGAAGCTAAGCCATGCAGTGAAACCTGAGAGTGATTTGTTTGTTGCAGACAGTGAAGCAGAAAGCTGAGGCGAGGATAGAACTGCTACGAGCTGGTGGAGGTGAGTACTGATCGGCAGTAAAATTCAAGTCTTTGAATATTTGCGACAAACAATCAATACGTTTATTTTAATTATTGTATTTGAATGCGCTCGTTTTATTCCAAAAGGTTAAAAGGAGGAAAACGTACATATTATTCTTGCTTAACCTCATAAGTGAAAAAGTCTCACATCCCTGACTCACGTTGGGTTCTAACCCGTAACCTTTCAATCCGAAAGTGTATTAAGGGCGTTCAAGGTCCAAAGATTTGTTCATGTTTCAAATTTTTTTTAATGTTTTGTCAGTATTCATTTAGTTAAAATACCGAGACAATGGGATAACTTCGGCCACATTCTTCAAAGCACCTGATCATAATAATTTTCGCCGAGTGTCTTGTGTCGAAAAAAAAAATGGCAAAGTTATATTTAACCCAAAGGTTTGAATTCATCTTAAATGTTTCGTGTCACAATAATAATGCCATGAAGACTTTTTTTTAATGCGACTCTAGATAAACCTACGATTTCAAATGAGTGTGTGATCAGGGTATGGCGTAGAGATGGGTCGTCACAGCTATTTTATGCACCTGTTCCAGACTGATACAGATACATACTATCTGATACTTTCGGTATCACATATAGGAATTTTCGAGTGTGTCGTTACTTCGCCAGTCTCACATGAAGCCTTGTTCGTGCATGTTGCCAGGTACACAATATCAAGTGCGCGTGTTATCAGGTAAGGAAGGGGGTTATCGAATACGCCCATTATCATTACGTGTTTTGAGTTGGTGTAGAACAAGAGCGTATAAAAGACTTAATTTGCACAAAAAATGTTCAGAGAGGATAGTGAACTTGCTATATGTTAAGTCGTTTAAACCAAAACTAAGTGTTTGCTTTTAAACAAAATTACTCAACTGTGCAGATGCCAAATCTAAACCAAGAAATTGGATTTCATCTTAACCGCACATTTTAAATATAGCATGTAACAGCAGACGCACCACACTGGCGAATGTCAAATTGAAACTACATGTATCTGACACTTGGGCAGTATACTTGTTTACAGAACTTGATACACGTGGGTATCAGATACAAAGTATCACGTCGATACTCTGTGACCCACCTCTAGTAAGGGCGTGCGTGTGTTGCAGTGAACGTGGATGAGTGGCTGCAAGAAGTGGACAGCCTGAGTGTACAAGACATGACGCGGTCTGCCAGCTCGCTCTCCGTGAGGACAGATGCCTCCGGCACTGGGGTGAGATATTCATTCCTCATCTTAGGTTAGCTAACTTTAGAATATGTCAGATTGCCTTGTGTTCTGTCACAATGGACAATTTTACATTAGATCACAATACCATTTTGTTCGGTGTTTCCCCGTTTATGAAAAAGACAATTTTACAGGCGGTTTACCATTACAGTATAACAAAATTTATGGGAACAAATTTTTGAGTGTTTGTTATAGAGAAGTTCTTTATAGGGGGCTGCAACATGCTACTAAGTAGGTATATATATAATTCAGCTGCTCATGAGTGTAAATGTATTTCACTCGGTCTAATTTTTGTCTGGTTGCACTCTAATTTCAGACGAAAGTCAAAATACAACTCTGGACTATAGTATGCTAGACTTAATACCTCAGTGATGCACACTGCCCATGTCTCATTCTGCACAGACACCTGACGAGGTGGCGCAGTGGTTACACTGGAATCGGATTCAGAAATCCCCGAATTCGATTCCCAACCCAGTTCACCTAACTTCGGTCTTTCCTGAATTCATGTAATCACTCCAGGTGAATGCAGAGATGTCTGCCCAATACAGGCCGTGGCCGATCCGATCCTTGTTGATAGTCGCCCGAGCAGGCGAGTCCGTGTTGTCTTTATACATACACAGTCGCCACTCTTCGTCAGCGATAATGCGTTTTATCTTCCTCAAAGAATATCTCTGTGACTTTCAGGCAGGATACCTATTAACCAACCCGAACTAATTGATTCTGTTTACACCACTGCCATTGGCATTAATTAGCAATCATAGCGGTGTTGAATTTGAACGGTAATGTTGTATTAAATTTAAATTTAATTTAATCTTTGCCTGTACAAGTTTACCATAGGTATAAATTTAGTTTATTTGCTCTGTAATAAATGCCTCACACACAATATATATATATATACACATCCCTCTCCCCCCCCCCTTCTCTTTCTCACTCAATGAGAAGTAACATAGGTCTTTGTTAGTAAGGGAACAACATTCAGTTTTCCATGGTACCGTGTTTATTTCTTGTAATATTGTGAGAAGTTTTGTTATGGCATCTGCAATTTACTGTTCCACGATCAAGATACATTTCACAATTTTGTACACAATTTTGAACTAGCCTTTGTTAATTTTATACCACCTGCTAGAAAATATTTCTCTGCTTGACTTAACGTTAGGGACTTTGTCCACAAAATGTTTATTTTTTTTTTAAATTGATTCAAGGTCGTCTTAATGGTGTAAAAATAGAGGTATCCCGATCAGAAATGTACATTTTGAANCTCTGCTTGACTTAACGTTAGGGACTTTGTCCACAAAATGTTTATTTTTTTTTAAATTGATTCAAGGTCGTCTTAATGGTGTAAAAATAGAGGTATCCCGATCAGAAATGTACATTTTGAAGTGTGTAAAATCAAAGGTTTTCTTGCCAATTACAGGTGTATAAATAATAATTAACTATTTTGCTGTGTCACTTGTTTTGAATGCATTCATTGTCACATTTCATTACAAGAGCTGCCCCTATGTTGACATCTGATTATCAGCCGGATATTCTGAGAGTCTTTCTTGTCGGGTGGCATCGAAAGAGCTTCCCATGAGTTGACACGTGATTATAATTAAGTTGACGTGATAGTCTTTCTTGTCACATGGTATCGAAAGAGCTGCCCATGTGTTGGCATGTGGTCATTCATCAGTTGGTCTGAGTGTCCCGACTGCGACACTATGTTGCAGGAGCCGCCCAGCTCGGACTCCATGTACGACAGCGACCTGGACGTGGGCTCGGAGGCAAACGCCGTAGACCAGAGTGCCGACGCCCCCAGGGATGACGACGCAGACCAGCAAGAGTCTGCCGAGGTGGACGGTGAGTNTGCCCATGTGTTGGCATGTGGTCATTCATCAGTTGGTCTGAGTGTCCCGACTGCGACACTATGTTGCAGGAGCCGCCCAGCTCGGACTCCATGTACGACAGCGACCTGGACGTGGGCTCGGAGGCGAACGCCGTAGACCAGAGTGCCGACGCCCCCAGGGATGACGACGCAGACCAGCAAGAGTCTGCCGAGGTGGACGGTGAGTGGGGTGAGCGTCGTGTCCTACATTACTAAGCCTCCGCTCACCGCCGCCTCAAGTTGTCGCTTCCTGAAGTNGTGAGTGGGGTGAGCGTCGTGTCCTACATTACTAAGCCTCCGCTCACCGCCGCCTCAAGTTGTCGCTTCCTGAAGTTCGCGATCACAGACGAGCTGGGCCATGTGGCAGAGCCAACATAGTAGAATGCGATGTTTGGATGTAATGTTATATCGTTTTGCGCAAAAAAAGCCAACTACAGTCGATTCAGATCTACTTAGGGAAAGACTGGTTGGTAGGGACATGCAAATTTCGTGTTTTTTTTTTTGGCACCAAAATATACTTCACAAGTCCTATATGTACTCAAGCCAGCGCCGTACATTGATTGGCATAGAGTTATCAAGGATGTGTCAAATAATGAATAGACCACTGTCGAAAGTTTTGTAAATGTATACATCTTCAAAGTATAACCTGTAACCAAATAAAAATGTGAAATATGCAGGTCTCTACTGATTGGTCATAAGTTCAGTTATATCATAGAGTGTACGCGAAATATCACTGGTAAGCATTTTCGTTACTAGCATGACCAGCGAGAAAAGATAGTTCCGGCCCAGGCCAAGGGTTCTCAACTGTATAGTTTTTCGAAATTTCCGATGCTATTTGTTTAGGTTCTACCTTGTTTTCTGACAACATTCGACCCGTGGGTTCTCTCCCAGCTCGACTGTTGCCGCACTCCCAGCACAGCATGGCGCGCAAATAATAGCCAGCACGTGTCCTAGGACAGATGCATGATATCTCCGAGCTTGAGCTCCACCACTTGGTTTTATAACAAGAGCAGTGACTTCATGGAACCGGAATGTTATGCCTAGGAGACCACTGTGCATGACGTCACTGCGCGGTGGTGAGGCGTTCTCTGTTCCAGGTGTAGTTTGCAACCTGGTAGTAGCGAGGCTTGGTATCCAGGTACCACAGTTAAAAAGCTGAAATCGACCATTTAAAAATAATTTACATCTATAACTGTATAGGCTCACCTAAATTTTAACGTAAACAATCACTGGCGAGCTTATAATAAATATGAAATCGAATTATGAAAGTAGCTAGCTCCATGTTACAAAATCATATTGAAATAATAGTGATGAAATTTGTGGTGATTACATTATCTTTCCGTTTTAAACACAACAGAGTACGAATTTGCATAATAGTTGAATATTTACATTTATAACAGAGTCACTGAGTCGAAAGTAATGTTACATTTATTCGCAGCAGAATGAGAAGCAATGAGCAGGAAGAAAATCTAGATAAGGTTTTCCGAAGTGTTCAACAGTGAATCAGCTTTATGTAAATTTCGTTAGATTGCCTATGATGTGAGCACTTTGTGTGTGTGTGTGCGCGCCTATGTATGTATGTATGTAACTTTCGTTCTTTTAAACTTTTGTTAGTCACTTCCTAATCTTGTCTCTGCTCTGATTTTCGGTGGCTCTAGAGCTCGCAAATATCTTAATGCCTGCTGTGAGTTCGTGGTTTCCACCAAATTCTACTAAAAGAAAAGAACATTGCACGACGTTACGTTTTCCCGCAGACAGTGCTAAGGAAACGCGTTAAGCCCGCCGCACACGGAACGATTTTCCTTACGATATCGCACGTTGAGTCGTGCTCGCCGCTGTATGTGCTCG
Source organism: Clitarchus hookeri (assembly GCA_002778355.1). Classification (NCBI taxonomy): domain Eukaryota; kingdom Metazoa; phylum Arthropoda; class Insecta; order Phasmatodea; family Phasmatidae; genus Clitarchus; species Clitarchus hookeri. The sequence goes on from NQII01004014.1 coordinate 30,513, forward strand.
TCCACTGGATATATCGATGCCTACGTGCAGTTTTTCTGGCCAGTCTGCTATTTCTCGGTAATTGTAATAGCGTTATTTCCTCTACGTGTTTCTTTGCTAGTTTCCGATCTCAGCCAATGAGAGCAAGGGAACGTGTCACGTGAGTTTATTTCCAGGGCAACGTGATTTTTATGGCAGTGTTGATAAATGCGTAGAAGAAACATGTCTGTATACAGTTGTCAGTACTTACCGGAATTCTTCGAAAAGCATCGCCAGTTCATTCCTTCAGGCTAATCATTCTCTTGTTCACAGTCGTTTATTTCGTCTACAATTTTTATTTTCGTGATCCAGCAATTTTCTTTGCCGTGCAGAGTTCATTGTTTATTATTTTCGCTCGATGTCAAGAGTTGTCATGGCTGCCGGCCTTACTGGTTGATAGGATAGCTCGCAAGGAAACCCATAATGTGTGCGGCAAAACCAAGTTACAAACCTCTTTGCCTAGCTATTAAATAATATCATAGCAAAACTCGCAGAAAAAATCGTTCCGTGTATGCCAGAATTTACACAACAATTTCAAAATAATCAGCTTGTTTTTATTTAACAACGCAAACTACAACTGGAGAACATTGCAATTTAATATAATTTTATACTTCCATAAAAATATGCTTCTCCCAAATATCACACTTCAGAAAATATGAATATTTCATTTATTAAAATACAAAATAAGCCGCGTTGTTTATAAACTTATATTAAATACTTCCCTGCACCCTGCTGTGATTCTGAACACTGAATGTTTTCGTTCGTCGCAGCTGTAGATGATTGCCCAGTTGTTTACGAAAGTCTTCTCTTTTGGCCTTTTTCCGCTTGGAAACCACGATTTTCTGAGGTACATGCTAGCTGCCGCAGTGATATTTTTTAAGTTAAGAACGTATTTTCAGTTTGTTAATTGTTTTGGCTTTAGTTTAGAACGTATTTTCAGTTTGTTCATTGTTTTGGCTTGAGTTTAAGTTCGTGGCCTTCTGTGTTATCTGCATGCCCTCCAGCATGCGGGAGGCTGTTGAGTCATCCAGGCAGGAGTTTTAGTTACTATCTCAGGATAGTGGCACGTGCCTTAATATTCCCANCACACTTCAGAAAATATGAATATTTCATTTATTAAAATACAAAATAAGCCGCGTTGTTTATAAACTTATATTAAAGACTTCCCTGCACCCTGCTGTGATTCTGAACACTGAATGTTTTCGTTCGTCGCAGCTGTAGATGCTTGCCCAGTTGTTTACGAAAGTCTTCTCTTTTGGCCTTTTTCCGCTTGGAAACCACGATTTTCTGAGGTACATGCTAGCTGCAGCAGTGATATTTTTTAAGTTAAGAACGTATCTTCAGTTTGTTAATTGTTTTGGCTTTAGTTTAGAACGTATTTTCAGTTTGTTCATTGTATTGGCTTGCCTTTAAGTTCGTGGCCTTCTGTGTTATCTGCATGACCTCCAGGCAGGAGTTTTAGTTACTATCTCAGGATAGTGGCACGTGCCTTAATATTCCCATGAATTATGGGTGATCATGGTCGCAATTAATTCCTTGACTGCCCTCTACATACCAGAAGATCTCTTCCATGCGAGTTAAAACCAGTGAGAAACAAGCGTGTGCTAGGAAAACCACCAGCAATTTTATGCAACGAAGACCAGAGTAAATATGCAGGATGACCATTGTAAGATTCTTCGGTGCAAATGTACTTCGTTGTTGGCGGCACATACTTGTAATCTGCGCCTTTTAGCATAGTATTATTAGCTACGAGACAACAGTTCCAACATTGAAATAATTTACGTTAATAATATACTTACCAAAAAAAAAAAAACATTTCGTAGTACATATAAATATGAGAAACATTCACCTTGGTCTGCATGCAGCTCTCCCTCAACGCAGCCGAACCCAAGACTTCCAGAAAGGCAGAAACCAACTGACAACTGTCCATCATTATACTGATAAGGATCAAATTCATGTAATAGACTTGAAAAAGTTAACAAACATGAAGGAAGTGAAGCGTTATAAAATTTAATCTTATATTTTCAGAATGACAAGACATTAAGGTTAATTTTAAACATGTGTTAAGTGCATGTTTTCGCCGACATGACTATCATTTACATTTCAAGTGCACTCGCGAATTAAAATTAATAAGTTTGATATTTCATAAAGTAAGTCTGCATTTTATTTNCATTTACATTTCAAGTGCACTCGCGAATTAAAATTAATAAGTTTGATATTTCATAAAGTAAGTCTGCATTTTATTCCATACTGTTAATTGACGTAAACAAAGATACACTATGTTTGAATTATTATTATCAGTTTCTACGTAAAGTTTTGTGTTTTGAAGATAGCCTTCAAACAGCTGTCTTTTGTGCTTCTGTGGTTGGGTTTAACCACGAAAATTTCCTAAAAGGACCTACTGTGTTACCAAAACTAGATGGTGGGTGTCTTTTCCCTCTTTAATGTACACTGAAAACGCGGAGGTACTACTACACAAATTACTACGTCAAGNAGATGGTGGGTGTCTTTTCCCTCTTTAATGTACACTGAAAACGCGGAGGTACTACTACACAAATTACTACGTCAAGTTTCCCTCCCTTCCGGACTACACTTGAGCTAAACTGGGGTGTAATAACTGCGAAAGCGTACGCCACACACATATGAGAGGATATCAATATAAACTCCCTTTGTTTCATGCATCAACGCAACCCTCCACTGTGTGCCAACTTTAAATTCTACCAGGATGGTGGCCTAAATAAAAACACTACTTACCAATTACCTATTCGCCAGTCCACAGAATATCCTTATTTTTGGTTTGGGGGGGGGGTAATTCTTCTAAGAATAATACCTCGAAGTACACATGCACCTACCTCGAATTACACATGCACCTACCTCGAATTACACATGCACCTACCTCGAATTACACATGCACCTACCTCGAAGTACACATGCACCTACCTCGAAGTACACATGCACCTACCTCGAAGTACACATGCACCTACCTCGAAGTACACATGCACCTACCTCAGTTTACACAGTGGTTTCCCCGATAGTGCAAGTTGTAAAGTTTGCTAATATTGTAAACGGGAAATCTGAACTAAAAGAACGCAATATACACATGAAATATGATATCTCTTTCGTAGTACCTTATATAAAGGTGCCGTGAAATGTATATATATTTATTTATATTTATAATAAATAAGTGAATTATCCTGCTTATCTTTATTATGTGAGCAGCATTTAGATTTTAGAAACCTTCATATAACACTTGTATATATCCTTAGCAGTCACCAACTGAGCAGACAGAAATCCATGCATAAACAGAACAAATTTCAGGTTCGGCGAAGGCAATTGGGAATGAGTGTAGGAGGAGTATGAGTATTTCTGTGAATGGGATTGTGTGAAATAACTGGAGGAGTGATGAATGGTACTGGAGGGAAAGTGTGTGGGTGGTCGGTGGAATGAATCGTAGCTGATGGGGAATAGTGAAGGGAATATGAGAAATGGGATGTAATTGTAGTGAAAAAGAGGATATGATTATTGAAAGGGAAATGAGTTTAAGTGGATGGGGAAGTGTATAGGATAACTCTAGTGATGAGTATTGGTTGTGAGAAAATAATTTAGGGGTTTATGAGTGATGAGTAGCAGTGATGGGTAAATTATGTAAAGAACAGGAAAGAGATTGTGTAGAAGATGTGGCGAAAGAGTGTAAGGGCTTAGGAGAGATGATTGGTGGTGGAAGAAGAATGAAGGATAGGAGTTACAAGCTGTGGTGGAAGGAAGGGGTGCAGGTTTTGGAGGGACGATGAGGGATGATGGCGAGGGAAGGATGTAGGGCGAGTGATGAATAGCAGTGATGATGGAGAAAGGGTAGGAATTGAGGAGGGGCGATGAATGTTGGTGGTGGAGGAAAGATTTAGGAGGACAGTTGTGATAAGTATTGGTGGTAGGATAAATATGTAGGGCAGAACTGATGATTAGCAGTGATGTTGGGGAACGAGTGTAGGAGTAAATATGGAACAATGAGTGATATTCAGAGAGTGATGGAATGCAGGATTTATAAGTAGTGGTGATGGGTGTAGGATTTAGAAGTTCAGGAGAGATTATGAATGCCGGTAGTGAAAGGTTGGAAGACAGAAGTGATGAGTATTGGTGGTGGCGAAATAATGTTTAGGCGAAATAATATACGAGTTTAGCAAGGGAAATTAACAGTATTGGGGGGAGGATGTAGGAGAACAGGAATTATGAGTATTGGTAGCGTGAGAAGAAGGGTCGGGTTTAGGAGTGTTGAATAGTGGTGGTGGAGGAAGGATTTAGCAGTGTTGTTTAGTGGGGGTGAGGATAGAGAGTAGGAGTTAAGATGGTACGAGTGGTAGTAAGGAAAGATTGTAAGACAGGGGTGATGAATATTGGTGGCGGGAGAAGAATGAAGGCGTTTAGGAAGAACGAGTGGTGGTGGTGGAAGGATATAGGCGGACAGGAGTGGTGATAAGCAGTGTCATGTAGGAGTTCAGGAGTGGAGGTGAGTAGGGTTGTGAAGGGAGGGACGAGATGTGAGGGAGGTGTAGGTGATGCCAGGAGGGGAGTATGGAGCTGCCAGCAGCCAGGGAGGCAGGCGGGCAGACACCAGAGGGTCACACAGACATGCCGTGACACAGGAGGAGGTGGTGGGACGTGTTGCAGCCGCGGTGGAGCAGGAGCGACAGCGGTTGGAGCAGCTGACGGCGGGCTGGGACGACCCCACGCAGGTAAACTGGGGGCCAGATGAGGATGCCACGCCCTCCATGGCAGGCACGGACTCCGAGCCTGCACTCGAGGAAAGGACCGACACACCAGCCGCCGACTCTATACAGCCCTACAAGTGCATCGCGCTCTACAACTACACCGTGAGTACCGCACCATCTTCTCTCATTTCTTATCCCTACATGTCAAATGGCAGTTTATTTCATAGACTAAATATGAGGTAGACCGATCTCGCTGGCTGCACACAACCAATCTCCGTGTCCCAACATTTAACTGTTTTTCTACCATACATCTTGCGAAATTGGTGTGGATTGGATTTTAGGTTAGAACACTGTTAAGTTAACAAGTGCTTTGAGATGTTTGTATACTTCCTCTAACCAATTTGTAATGCAGTTTGATTAAATTCAAATGGGTAAATGAATTTCGTTCACATAAAAGTGCTTGTATATTAAAAAACAAGATATAAACAAACACATTGACGCTATTCCCCACCTGTGGGTACTAGGGTCCTCAGTTAATGTTCAATGGCACAGACTATAAGGTGCCTTGAAGGTTGAGGGTATATAAAGCAATGCTTCATTACGTCTTGGTTTTAACCTGTGTATTTGCCCGGGAATTTATTCATGCATTCCTGGAACTTTTCAGGGAGTTTATACATACTTTCCCGGCACCTTGTGCCGAGAATTAACTCATACTTTAACGCCCTGCGAGTTCTTGGCCTGAAGGGCTGATTACAGTGTTCTGGCTACGTTATCGACACTGTGGGGGCATTAGGTGACAGGACACGTCCTTGAGTGACGTTCTCGGCGAAGGGTTGTAACTGACTGTTACCTCCCTACCACGTCCCGGCAAGGTGACCCTGGGTGGCCCTCCCACCACGGCTCTCGGCGCAGGGTTGCACTGGACTAATCCCACTAGCTCGACATTGCGCCCCCTCGTTGGAGCTCACCACTCGACTCCGCCTTCTCGATGCGTTATTGTAACTGACTGAATGGTGACAGGTGACTGACTTGACTGACTGACTCGTGTCCCGGCGTGGTGAAACTACTCGTCCGACGTAACTCTGGTAACTGTTTAACTGATGAAATACAGAAGTCAGGACTCGCCCAAAGCGTAGCCATAAATTACGCACCGTGGCCGAGCCCCAGCGCCAGCAGGAAGGTTCACTACTTGTGTTATGGTCATTTCAAGGCTCGCCGGCAATTTTTTATAGGTAATGAGGCTACCAGCTTCAAGTATAACATCTTTTCACTAAAACAGTTAAGGGACTTGATCAAATCACTTACTTCCTTTAGGGAAATCACCCCACAGAGTTGTCATTTTAACATCTTCCGGGAATTGATCATCTACCTTAGGGATTTGATCAAATCTCCGATTTTATCATGTCCCTGCGACATATACATATACAAAATATATACATAATTGCAAATATACGTTATTCTTTCTGAAAATTAATATTTTGCAGTCATGAAAAAGGAACAAACAAACATGCATTTTCTAGATGAGTGGCTCCTAAAAAAAAACCCACTCCTAGGTTCAGTTTTCCCTCTCTCACACCCCACTTCTAACACAGCAACTAACTAATCCAGAGCCTAACGTGCTCCCTTCCCACCATACACCCAGAGATGCAGGTAATGCTTACTGGTCCACCACTCAATCTTACTTTCATATTTTCCAAGACAGACTCTCCGAGTCCCATAATCCAGAATTGCTATCTTGACAATGCAGTGCCTTGATGTCCCAGAATCACCTCAATGTCTCTACTAAAGTGTGATTACCCAGAGGGAAAATCTTTACTTAATCATGTCCTGTAGTTGCTAAGAGTTTTCCTTTCTTCCCAAGAAGCGATACAATTCCCTCAACTAATGACTCCTATGGCCTTACATTTGCTGAAGAGACTTACCACGACTAAGTCTCAATTATCACCACTAGAAAAAGTTATAGTCCCTTCTCGTATACTTAATGTCGCGAAGAGATATCGCTCTCTCGCGAACACATCCCTTTCAGCGCAGCAGCTGTTTGGCATCACTATGGGTCGCAGGCACAAGAGGCATCGTCTCGTCGAAGAGCGATCGCCAAGTGACTCCCTGGCCGTCCCTCCGAATCTCACCCTGCCAATATTTGTTTACCTGGCGGGCCCCCAAAACCCAATACGCCAGCATGAGCCCCTTCCTGTATGCACGTTTGAAGCTAGGTCGGTGGGAGCATGGGGCGCGTCTCATGACAAGCCCTACACGCCTTAGTTCGGGTTTATTATGTTTCAAAGGGGCTCGTGCATCGCGGCTGTATCAGGGCTGTCTGGTGCAATGGCCGCAATTGTCACACCCTGAAACAGGAAGGGTCTAGATGGAAGGGCACAGCGAATCAGCAGAGAGGGCGCTGGGAAAATCTGTGCAACAGTCGCAGAGCATAAAAATAAATATTACTTTTAACTGAACTATGGCGGGAGAAAGTAGGGTGTTAATTAGTTAACGAAATTAGACTTTTGTGAGTTTGATGTAGGGTTATATTAAATGAGTAATGTCGGAGCTAAGTTGGTGGCGGGAGACATAACTGAGCCTTTCGCCCATTATATTAAAGCCATCTTTCTGGAACACAGGAAAAATTATATTAGAATTCTAGTATTAAAATAGGAACATTTAGGAAGGGGAAATACGGGTAAGAGCGACGTCCAAATGGTAGTATTTCGCTTGCAGCTTATGTTATTGTACTGTTGTATAGTGTGTGTGTGTGTGATATGTATCTGTGCCTTTACACCACTTCCACCAGCTGAGGATGAGAGCACCCATCGCCCGAGCCTTGGACTCGGCGGCGGCGGCGGGCCATACACACTCACACCTGTCAGATGGGAGGAGAAGCCAGCACATGCATATAGTGAACGTCGGGGTTCCAATGCGCATCACAGGGCTGGCACCAAGCCAAGAGCTGTGTGGCGTAACCCCCGCCAAGCTTTCCCCACTATTATGAATACTATCCCTTCGTCCTCTCCCTGTGAACCCTTCACCTAGAGCAGCATGGGACAGGGAACGAGAGTAGCCAAGGCTAATCTGGAACCCTCTAAAACAATGACAGCACTTCCAGACAATCAGAAATATGCCTCGAGGTCATTTCGTTTGGCTCAACACACAAACATCACAAGGAGTTATAATCCCATTGTGAGCTTGACTGCAGAAACCTGCAAAGCACCGCTGCTTTACAGGTACAGATGCAACCAGGCGATGCGTCTTCTGTCATCACTTTCTCAACTAAACTGTTTGCTGGAGCAGGATTTTCGTGTACCTCTCGCAAATATCCTGCCCCACATGCTGAAATATGAAAAACAAAACACTGACTTATAAAATCTTGATGAAAACTGATTTAGCCAGATGGATAATAAAATCAACTGTGACGAAGAACACGTCATGACATTTTGTTGTTACAACAACTGAGGCTTTAAAAACGTCAGATTCTTCCAACTAGCAAAATATTTGCACAGATTTAACCAAAATATTGAATTAAATACATTATAATCTATATGAGACTTAATACATTCATGTGAGTATTGGTCACGTATTCGTGATATGGTTGTATTTACTAAATACATATTGTCACCGGTAAACTGAGCACTTTGGAAAGCCCTGCTTAAAGTCTACTTGCACACAAAGTGTGTACACTTCACCCATTGGTAAAATTAACATTAGTATGGGCCTGATCACTTTACTTACGCGTCGGCCAAGTAAAACTGTGAAATAATTAGAAATGTAAGCATTTACGAATGTTGCTAATTCTCACACAGGTATGCATTTAAAAGAACAGGGGAAAAAAATTAATAATTTCGGGATTTCAAAATGTTTGCCTAGCACTTTTAATTGAACGTTTAAAACACGGAACTACTTTTCTTCCGTCATTACCAACTTTACAGGGTGCATGCCACACAGCGCACCCTTTAAGGCTCCCGCTTACCTGGAGCTTTATTCCACGTTTGAGGCCGAGAATCGCAGGAGCGATAAGAGCGAAACTGTCTCGCGCATCAAGTACGCCATCGCCACTATGCGCAAGGCTCTGAAATGACGCACAGTCTTCTCGTCGCACTGCGAGTACCTATGGGACTTTCAGCAGTGACCCTGTTATTTTATTGGTGGTAAGTCTGNCAGCAGAGAGGGCGCTGGGAAAATCTGTGCAACAGTCGCAGAGCATAAAAATAAATATTACTTTTAACTGAACTATGGCGGGAGAAAGTAGGGTGTTAATTAGTTAACGAAATTAGACTTTCGCGAGTTTGATGTAGGGTGATATTAAATGAGTAATGTCGGAGCTAAGTTGGTGGCGGGAGACATAACTGACCCTTTCGCCCATTATATTAAAGCCATCTTTCTGGAACACAGGAAAAATTATATTAGAATTCCAGTATTAAAATAGGAACATTTAGGAAGGGAACATACGGGTAAGAGCGACGTCCAAATGGTAGTATTTCGCTTGCAGCTTATGTTATTGTACTGTTGTATAGTGTGTGTGTGTGATATGTATCTGTGCCTTTACACCACTTCCACCAGCTGAGGATGAGAGCACCCATCGCACGAGCCTTGGACTCGGCGGCGGCGGCGGGCCATACACACTCACACCTGTCAGATGGGAGGAGAAGCCAGCACATGCATATAGTGAACGTCGGGGTTCCAATGCGCATCACAGGGCTGGCACCAAGCCAAGAGCTGTGTGGCGTAACCCCCGCCAAGCTTTCCCCACTATTATGAATACTATCCCTTCGTCCTCTCCCTGTGAACCCTTCACCTAGAGCAGCATGGGACAGGGAACGAGAGTAGCCAAGGCTAATCTGGAACCCTCTAAAACAATGACAGCACTTCCAGACAATCAGAAATATGCCTCGAGGTCATTTCGTTTGGCTCAACACACAAACATCACAAGGAGTTATAATCCCATTGTGAGCTTGACTGCAGAAACCTGCAAAGCACCGCTGCTTTACAGGTGCAAATGCAACCAGGCGATGCGTCTTCTGTCATCACTTTCTCAACTAAACGGCTGGCTGGAGCAGGATTTTCGTGAACCTCTCGCAAATATCCTGCCCCACATGCTGAAATATGAAAAGCAAAACACTGACTTATAAAATCTGGATGAAAACTGATTTAGCCAGATGGATAATAAAATCAACTGTGACGAAGAAAACTTCATGATATTTTGTTGTTACAACAACTGAGGCTTTAAAAACGTCAGATTTTCCCAACTAGCAAAATATTTGCACAGATTTAACCAAAATATTGAATTGAATACATTATAATCTATATGAGACTTAATACATTCATGTGAGTATTGGTCACGTATTCGTGATATGGTTGTATTTACTAAATACATATTGTCACCGGTAAACTGAGCACTTTGGAAAGCCCTGCTTAAAGTCTACTTGCACACAAAGTGTGTACACTTCACCCATTGGTAAAATTAACATTAGTATGGGCCTGATCACTTTACTTACGCGTCGGCCAAGTAAAACTGTGAAATAATTAGAAATGTAAGCATTTACGAATGTTGCTAATTCTCACACAGATATGCATTTAAAAGAACAGGGGAAAAAAATTAATAATTTCGGGATTTCAAAATGTTTGCCTAGCACTTTTAATTGAACGTTTAAAACATGGAACTACTTTTCTTCCGTCATTGCCAACTTTACAGGGTGCATGCCACACAGTGCACCCTTTAAGGCTCCCGCTTACCTGGAGCTTTATTCTACTTTTGAGGCCGAGAATCGCAGGAGCGATAAGAGCGAAACTGTCTCGCGCATCAAGTACGCCATCGCCACTATGCGCAAGGCTCTGAAATGACGTACAGTCTTCTCGTCGCACTGCGAGTACCTATGGGACTTTCAGCGGTGACCCTGTTATTTTATTGGTGGTAAGTCTGTAGGAAGGTTCAATACAGGACCCTTGAGTAGTTTTGTACGTATCTGGCACATATATTTTGAGATACAGTGCTTTGAAAAAGCCGTTTTTAGCCATTTTGGAGTGCTCTGAAATGGCGGTTCTAATGTGCATGACGTCTTGAAAGCACTCAACAGCCCTCGCCTGAAGTGTGTGTTCTTTTCGTAGATCACCACAGTGGACGCACGTTTAATAGTTTCGCAGAAGAACGTGAATTACTAAAACTGTGTAACGCAGTTCAAGCGTCAGGTAGGCGGGAACCTTAAGACGTATGCAGGTAGGGCCAATGAAATTTTCAAAGGTGATTTCAAAAGTGCTTAATTAATCGTAAAACAGCCTATACGTGCTGATGATGTAGAAACAACCAAACAGGTGTTTGGGCCAACACATTATTTTTAAATACGTTATTTAGTTCAAGGGAACGCATGCGAATGTTCGGAGCAATATAAGTTTGGTTGTCCAACGTAAGCATTTACGAGGGTTATTCGGAAAGTAAGGTCCGAATCGCCGTAGCTAATCGAATGTCACGCGAACATTGTAACGCGCATGCGTACCGACTCCCGGCATGCCTTGCTCGTCAAACGACGCCATTTGCATTGGCATTGTTGCAGTGTGCTGTTTACAGTGTCAGTTCAAAATGTTTAAAACAATTGATCAGCCCGCCGACTGTGAAATACGGTCAGTGATTCGCTTTTTGACAACAAGGAACGTTTCTGCAGCGGAAGTTCATCGACAGATAAGTCAAGTGTATGGCCCCAATGCGATGAGTGACAGCAAAGTGGGTAAGTGAGTGAGAACTTTCAAGGACGGACGGAAAAATGTCCATGATGAACCGTGATCAGGCCGGCCATCAGTGATCACAGAATATTTGGTCAAAGCCGTGGACGAAAAGATTCGTGAAGACCGGCGATTCACAATTTCAACTTCAGCATTGGAATTTCCGAATGTGGGTAGAACAACTTTGCACAAAATTGTCTCTGAAAATTTTGCAATTTCACAAATTTCGCGCACGTCGGGTTCCCAGGCTGCTTGCTGAGGAACACCAAATGAAAAGAATTGCTTGTGCTCTTGATTTTTTGGTCCGATATCATAAGAAAGGTGATAAAATTTTAGAGAAGATTGTCACAGGGGACGAGACGTGAAAGAAACAGTTACAGACTGGTTATCCTCACAGGCGGCAGACGTCTATGACTTAGGCATACGAAAGCTTGTAAAACGTTATGACAAATGTTTAAACAATTATGGAAACTGTGTAGAAAAATATAGAAACATGTAAGAAATTAAATTAAAAAAGTTTTTTTTTTTAAATGTGTGATGTTTTATTTTTTATACGAAATCGGGCCTTACTTTCCGAATAACCCTCGTACTTTCCAAATAAATTAGTTTGATGCCAGTGACTGAATGTTTTTGTCAGTGTGTTAAGATGTGTTTGGTCGGGGGGACGGTTGCAGGCGCAGAACCCGGACGAGCTGAGCATCGTGGAGAACGAGCAGCTGGAGGTGATCGGCGAAGGCGACGGCGACGGTTGGTTGCGCGCCAGGAACTACAAGGGCGAGGAAGGCTACGTGCCGCACAACTACCTGGACCTGGAGCTGGAGCTGGACTCGCAAGAGCCGGCCGCCGCCTACCCACTCATCACGCAGATATCCTTCTCCTCCGTCGACTACACCGTCGACGAGACTGACGAGCCCGTCACCGAGGTCGAGGTCGGCCCGCTGCCCAGCGGCGAGGCGTCGCCGCAGCACCACATCGACGGTGAGACGACCCTCCCCTCCCTCCTGCCTTACAAATCCCAGGATAAAATATGGTATAGTCCATCCATGGTAACTTAAAACTTTTCTGAAGCTCTGCTGAAGTTCTACTTTCAGGATATTCCTCCGCCTCTTGCAAACAATACTTAAACAAGTCTAAAAAATTACACAACTGTATCTGTGCACAATAATATTTTGCATAAGAACTATTTTCTTTCTTATTTATGCATATTTATTACAAATTAAATGCAATTTATAACTAAAATTTAAGTAAAAGTTCAATTTAACCAAAAATAAGATACTGCTCATGTTAACAGATGTATAAAATGCTTACCTTCTAAGTAAGATTGATGCAGACTTTGCGAGAATTCACTGTCCTTTAGCCAAAATTATCATGGTACAAATCAGCATTCAAAGAAAAATAAAGGGGGGAAGCAAATGAAAACTCTTCAACTTCCATTAGTTTGTAACCTAAATGCTCTGAATGCACTCACCTACGTCGAATGCAGCTACTTGAACACAACAGCGCGAGGATTACATTTAGATAAGTTCAGTTTCTATAACATTTTAAATATGACATTAAGATATGGAAATACTTCTCGTAAATCACTGCTATCTTCATGAAGAGCGTATTGGTCCTTGTGCCATTTAGAATACACTGCTGGCCATAAAAATTGCAACACCAAGAAGGACTTGAGCTATCACAACCAGATTTATTGGACAAAATACCTATCATGCACAAGTGACATGATTACTCTTGCAGCTTGGAATTATGTACAGGGCATGAGAAATCAGTACTGTGTGGCCCCACCACGGGCGGCAATAACCGACGTCACACGATGCGGCATTGAGAAGAAGAGGCTTTGGATGTCCGGTCTGAGGTATCTTCGTCCATGCTGCTTCAACATGTGCACAAAGTTCATGCGCTGTGGCCGTAGGTGTCATGTGGCAAGCCAGTCATCGTCCGACCGGTCATTACCGGTGAACCCACAGGCTAAGGAACCATTGTGGCATGATGACCATCCAGGTACCACCAGACGATGTGCGCCACATGCGGTAGTGCATTGTATTGTTGGTACAGGTGCCCATGCTGGCCCTGAAGAACTTTGAAAACAATAAGTTACAACACCCCATACCTACCATAACTCCAGATGCTTGATCGGTACGACGTTGTATAATGCAGTACTTGGCCAAGCGTGCACCACGGTTCCACCAGACATGGATGCGACCATCGTGGTGCTGCAAGAAGAAGTGGGATTAGTTGGATATGATGGCATGCAGCCGCAGACGCCAGTGGTGAGCACTCAGAGGCAGCCGTAATAATAGACGGTTAGACAAGATGCCTCGATGCTGCAGACAACGACGAACTGTGCGTGTGGACAGAGATTTATATGCCAAAATCCTGAAATCATGAGCGAGGGTGTTTTATGTGTCTGTACAGTCTGTAATAGCCATGCGCACCATGTCTTCGCGCTCGGTCGTGCGACGGGGCTGTTGGCTTCCTGTACGTCGCTCAGCTCGTCCCTCCCCGACCCACTGATCTCATATACACACCACTGTGGTTGCATTTCTTTTAACATGAGAACCAGTTTTGCGGTAGGATAGTCCACAATTCCTATAGGCCACGATTCTCCCGCGGTCATAGGCGACAATCTGTTCGTATGGTTGTTGCGTTCTTCGACGCGGCCCTCTCACTTCATGTGTGCACATGAACGGCTGGTAAACACAATACCACTACCTCTCAGTGGCTCCTTGACCTTCACTTATATACCGCTTATCAGTGTCGCCATTGGCGCATGTGCTGCACCACTCTGCTTAAAAAAAAACTAGTCTTGTCATTGTCCTATCCTGCTCTACAATTTCACCAATGTGGGGTCCTTTAGGTGTATCCTCCTTGGTGTTGATATTTTATGTCCAGCAGTGTGTATACAGTTAGTGGGAGGACCTTTTTTAGAGGTTGACTTTAAAAGTGCTATACCGGCTATATCATAACTTTCATAATGGTTGCCATTCACGTGGTAGTGGTGTACAAGTTTAAAGACGGTATGAAGCAGAGGTGAAGAGGAATTGCCCCGGGACTGTTGCAGTGGTGGAGGGCTACTGCTTGTCGCTGTATGACTACGAGGCGACGTGCCTGGAGGAGCTGAGCTTCAGCGAGGGCCAGCTGATCCGCGTGCTGCGCAAGGCGGTGCACGACGACATCGACGACGGCTGGTGGGAGGGCGAGCTAGACGGCCGCACGGGGCTCTTCCCCTCGCTCGTCGTCGAGGAGTGCCGCGCCGACGGCGAGCCGCTCACACCTCCGGAGATGCGCTCCTCGGTACGCCATCAGCAAGTTCCGACCACAGCTCATGTGCAGAAGGGCTGTGCGATATGGCGATATATCGATCACAAAACTGTATTTCTGAAATACTGCGATATGGTCCAACATTGTAGACCAATGCATCGCATATTGCGATATTAGCGAAATGCAATGTTGAAGATATGCGATTTTGGCGATATACGATATAAACGATATGCGATGTTAACGATATGCGATTTTCGCGATATTGAGTATTTGCGACATCAGTATATCCGATATGTGTGATGCCCGCATTTGCGGCATCAATACAAACAATATTTGCGATACATTGTTGTAAATTGAGTGAGTGAAGAGATTTGGGCAGCTCTTAACATCGAGGTCTTGAGAGCCGGTGAGGGAGAAGCGAGGTGAGTATGAAGCAGCACCGGAATGTAAGGGCAGGGGAAAACGGGAGATCCCAGAGAAAACCCACCGACCAGCGGCATCATCCAGCACAACTCCCACATGCGGAAATCCGGGCGCGACCCCGCCGGGAATCGAACCCGGTTTGCCTTGGTGTGAGACAAGTAGTCTAACCATTACATCACCGCTGCCTCCATTGTTGTCAATTTTTGGAACTCTCTGAGAGCGATGTATCGCATCGATACCGATATGGTTAACATGTTTCGAAGTTATATTGAAAAATCGATATCGCACGGCCCTAGTTGTAGTATGGTTCGTGGATTATCATGGAGGTGATTGGGTGCCGCCTGCAGCAGTAGGAGTGGGTGAATAATTAAACATCATTCTCGCTGCAATACTGCGAGAGTCATTGTCCGCCACTGGTCTTGCAGTCGGCAGTATTTGAAGGCAGTGGGATTTGAAGTTGGTGGTATTTTAGGGCAGAACGATATAAGAGCAGTCAGTAGGATTTTGAGGACAGTGGGATTTGATGGCAGTGGAATTTGAGGAGAGTGCAATTTTAGGACAATGTGATTTGGGAACACTGAGATTGTAGTTCGCTGGGATTTCCAGTTGGTAAAATGTGCAGTCTGTGGAATTTGCAGGCTATGATGTTAATCCATCGATTAAATATTTAGTCGATAGTATCTATTTTCAATAGCTGACATTGTGTGTATGGTATATTTGGGCGGTACAATTATCAAATGATGGTATTCATGGTTTGTGGAATTTTTAATAGTGAGTTTGTGAAATAGAGGAAATTGAATGTAGTGGTTTGCAACCAGTCAGATTTTCAGGATGTAACATATATCCATCGGTGGAGTCTAATGCCGTTGGAGATTGACTGTAGTAAGATTATCCAATGGCATAAATTATTACTGTCTGAGTGGCGCAATTATACATCAGTGAAATTCTAGATCATGTCGACTTGTGGGGATGAAATTCCATTGAGATTTGCGGGTAGTTACATTATCTGTCAAATAACTTCGTAGCCATGGGATTTGCAGACAATGAGTTTATGGAAATGAAGCTTTCCGGAGTGGATTTTGTTCTCACTGTGATTTGTCAAATGTGGTATTTTCAAATTGGGAGTAGAGACTGATTAGCCAAATACAGGATAAGAGGCCATGGGATTCATAGCCTGTGGAATTTGTGGCCAGTTATGCTTGCAGCTGGTTAATAATATTATTTTGAGTATGAAACTTTCAGCTGCAGTATGTACAGATAGCAGAAAATTATGTCGTGGTTTTTGTAACCACTTCATCCTAGTCACACTTGCCTTGGCACTGAACTTGGAAGTGTACTCCTAGTATTCTTGCCATTCACCACCTCACCAACTGTCATCATCACTTCTATGTGATGATTGAACTATGGCCGATGGACACGAGTTGATCTGTAGTACACTAGTTTGTTTGACTTTGACTCTGAAGTTACAGCCAAGAGGAGGTTTGTATGAGTCTGTCTATCGCTATATGCCCTTATATCTTTTATCTTCTCACCACAAGTTGACTTGCGCCACGTGAGGAGTGGAGAGCAAAATTTAAGAACGTAATTTTTTAATCTTATAATTTTTTTTCGTATACCAGCGCCATTATCTATGAATTATGCTTTGCCACTCTAAAACCTGCAATTGTGCGTTCATGGTTGAGCCCATTACTTCGACTTAAAGCCAGTAATGATACTACACAAACTAAAATATTTACCAAAAAGGCCATTCCTGCTGCTGGAGACGGTGTTTAACGTTCAGACCACACTAAATCTTTTTTTAAGTAATATAATTTTCAGGGTTTTTCCAAGTTATTTTAAGACATTGTAGTTATCAATCTTTATTAACTTTCATTTGTGTGTTCCTGTGGGGTTTTGAAATTGCTCTTTTCGTTTTAATATATGAATGAACTGTTAACTGGAGAATTACAACTATAATGTCATCATTGTTGCTTATAAAAGCACATGAAATTGACATAATATCAGTTGTTCAACATATCGTAAAAAATTTGTCGTACAATTGTGATATTGTGTATTGTACACTTTTCTGCTATTATTTCTGATTTTTATTTAATTTTTTGCCGCTTTGACAGTAGAAAAAATATTAATTATACTTTAACTAGAAAACATACAAAATCCATATTTATTGCTCAAATTGCATAGAAGAGCAGATAAGAATTTAAGTCATAGTGAATATTTTCTGAAGAGAAAGAAGCAAGCATGGTATACCATTGAATTCATGGTGTTGATGTGGTTTAGATGCTGGATGTAGGCACTGCGGCTATCAAGAGCGAGACTGTTATCGTTTTGAAGGACGAAGAAGAGCCTCCTGGGTCGGCGCCACCCGTCTTCACACCACCCGAGGTGCCCACGTTCCTCCTGGCGCCGCAGCAGGTCATCGTGACGTCAGCAACTCCTGTGGTCGAGCACTCGGAGGCCGATGACGACAAGCGTACGTACCCAGCCTCAGAGATTTAACGCCGTAGGTGCTCTCGTTGTGATGGGAAACGTTGGTGTAAGGCTTCATAAAATGTTATTGGTGACATTCTAATAAATTATTTTCTCAATATAAAGTACTCCAGTATAGTTAGCTGTGTGCTAGCAATTCAGTTCTTGTTCAAAACTGGATGACTTGCAAGTAGAGGAGTAGGGAGGTTCTGGATCAATTTCCATTTTTTGATATTAACTGTGTAATTTCCATGTTAATAACAACTGTACATGCTATTGACATGATTGTTTGAAAATATCATCCAATAAAGTTAGTATAGGCCTAACCTACAAATTGTCTTTATGTTGGTCGGTGAATGCAGACTCTGAAAAATAACTCAAAATGCATTTTATTTACATCAGGTATGCCTCTTCTGCACTTTTTTTCCCAGACCATCTACATTACAGGACAGAGATTGTGATTTACGAGATGACGATCTACTCATTATTGGTTTGGTATTTAACTAAATCCTACCCCGAGTTCACTTTCTAAAATGGTTCCTTCCAATTGTTCATTACCAATCCTAATAATACAACCATATAATTCTNTACCCCGAGTTCACTTTCTAAAATGGTTCCTTCCAATTGTTCATTACCAATCCTAATAATACAACCATATAATTCTGTACTTTATTCACCAGCCATCTTCTTCCACTTTTAAATTACAAATATTTATTTTTTAAGGAAATCCTTAACTCTGTTCGAATAACTGTCTCTTTGGCATAACTGAAATGTGTGAAATATGTACATAGTCCCACAAGAAGAACCACCAGCCCAAAACNATAACTGTCTCTTTGGCATAACTGAAATGTGTGAAATATGTACATAGTCCCACAAGAAGAACCACCAGCCCAAAACATCTCAAATTTGCTGTATTTAAATCATGGATAGTCATGCCAAGATATAGCAGTACTTCGTTCTTTGCATTACAGTTTCAATCGAATAACGTCGTCGTTGTCAGCCTAACTGCATTTTAAATGTAACAATATAATTCTGACAAATGCACCAATCACAAAAATACAATTTATAATGCATGTTCAAAACATTTGTAATATAGCAAGTATATACAAGATGGTCCACCTAACGAGGAAACCCCCAAAATTTCCGGAACAGTTGCAGATCACGATTTTCGCTACATGAAATTACATACAGGGGCAAGTAATTTGCATCGAAGTGACTATTCATAAGATGTATATGGACATAAATAATTAACCCACATATAATTTTTCCCCTGGAAACATACATTTATTTCAACTGCATCTAAAAGTGCGTGCAAAGAGAAATTCAGTGATATAGCATATGCAATGGAAAGTAACAAAAACACCAGAAAATAATGTGGAAATATGATTAAGTTAGGTGGGCCGGTAGCATGGGGTAGTGGACCTGTACTCACTCTCAGCTGTAAGCAAGCAACACGCGCCGTGACTCATCCTGGCGAGACTGCTTCCTAATAGTGGCGCAGCACCAGTTCCCGTAATCTGTTATGGTAAGTGGTATTGGAGTGTGTGGCTGTACGTACGCAATGAAGTTCACGAATGAGGAAAAATTGGACGCTCCACTTATTTACGGTGAGAGTGGTAGAAATGCCAAGCAAGCCGTCCAAATGTATGGTGAAAGGTATCCTCATCGGACGCCCATCTCACTGCAAACAATACGAAGAATTTGCACACGTCTCTTGTCACGAGATGATTGGAATTCCACAACACAAGTGCGACGAAAGATGTGTTAGCACGTGTCAATGCAAACCGCCACATGGGTACGAAAGAACTTTCCAGGTTCGTATAAATAAGTAAAACAAGTGTGTTACGGATACTGCACCAACGGAAATTCCATCCATATCACATGGCTCTTCATCAGGCATTACATGTGATTTCCAGCAGCATGCTCGGTTTTGTAGGATTGTTCTGATGTCTGTAAGGGATGACAGCAATTTTCTGAAGAACATGCTATTTACCGATGAAGCGACCTTCACAAANGATGTCTGTAAGGGATGACAGCAATTTTCTGAAGAACATGCTATTTACCGATGAAGCGACCTTCACAAACCATGAACCCGTAAATTTGCGAAATATGCACTACTCGACGACGGAGAATCTACGTTGGGTCTGGCACATGGAGCACCAGCTAAAGTGGAAAGTAAATATGTGGTGTGGAATCGTTGGAGACTACATCATAGGGCGATACTTCAATCAAGGGACAAGGACCAGCTGTATGTACGCCCATTCCCTCAGGGATAACTTACTGGCACTTCTGGAAGACATACGTCGTGATATGTGGTTTCAGCACGATGGTTGTCCTGCGCATTTTGCTTTGGGTAGTGAGGCAAGTGTTAAATGAAACGTTTCCAAACTGGTGGTTAGGGCATGGTGGTATAATAAGGCCAGCTATCTCCCCCGACCTCATACTTCTCGATTTTTCCTGTACGGAACACTGAAAAATATAGGGTCTACAACACGGTTCCTATGATGCCAGAAGACATGCAGAAACGCATTGTGGCAGCTTGCAGAGGCATTACACCAAAAACACGTCAGGCCGTTCGTCGCTCGCTATGATTGCATTTCTCCTTTAGTTGTTTTGTTCTATTTTTTTTTGTGCATTTGTGCACACTCATTACTCAGTACAGTTAATGACTACGTTGGTATCTGAATAAAATGTATTGTATTGATATCAGACTTGCACTCACATTGCCCGTCTTCCCTATGCTGCAGTACTCTCCTTTGTCCCACTTAACTTAATCATATTTGCACATTATTTATTGGCGTTTCTGTGATACCTTTCATTGTATATAGTATATCACTGCATTCCTCTTTGCACGTACTTTCATATGTCGTTGAAATAAATGTATGTTTCCAGGGGGAAAATCATATGTGGTTTAATTATTTCTGTCCATACACGTCTTACAAAGTCATTTTGCGGCTAATTACTTGCCTCCATACGTAATTTAATTTAACAAAAACTGCATTTTGTGATTTGCAACCGTTCAGGAAATTCTAGGGGTGTCCACGTTAGGCGGACCAACCTGTATATAGTTTCCAGGTGTTCAGATATTAATAAAATGTACTTACTGCAGGTCATATGTTATTTGTATCTGATAATGGTAATTGTTTACAAATAAAATATATATGTCAAATTTGCAAAAGCACCCAAAACCATTACTCTTTATATACCCTTGCATGAAACACTTTCATTTCGTAGCGCATGTTTGGGAAATTGCTGTTAGCCACATATAAAACAGTTTGACTGTAAATTAGGGCACAGCATTTTCTATGATTCAATGGGATCAGTTACATTTAGTTTACAAATTCATAACTGATTGGTTGTACTGTTTCCTGAAATATATCGTATGGGGAGATATATTGAGTAAGTAAATATATGGTGTGAGAAGAAAAATTTGCAATCGAAAGTGGAACATGACACAAAGATCTATATATTTTTTAGAAATAGGCAATTGTAAAACATAAATTATTTTATATGATTGGAAACATACAACAGCCTTTTCCATCACATATCAATAGAACTGTCGTAATGCCCGCTTGCATGCTGAGAGCTGATCTGTTGCAGCACCTTTTGTAAAAACTTCATAGTATGGTTAACGACTCATTTCTCTCGTAGTCTACTGAAAAAAAAATTGTGGCAACTGCAAAATATTCTATAAAAGTTAACTGTAAGAATGTTTTTTTTTTTTGCGTGACAGAATTATTATGTACTGATCAATAAAATGTTTGGTAGCGATTACAAAAATAAGTGCTTTAATTTTTATCTCTAGAGACCCTATCATTTCGCGTTATAGAACGGCACCATGCTATACTTAACAGTTCTCGACATGCTCGAGCATAGGTCATGTGTTCATTGACTGCTGCCACAGGCAGGAACTCATTCTTCTGTTCCGTCTGGCCGCGTGGAATTTAGCTGAGTGCTGGGTGTTTAATGTTGGCCCTGAGTCCCGCAGGAGGTGTCGGATGAGCGTAAATCCAATGACACATGTGGAAATAACACATACTCATACGCCATCTACCTTGATACTGAATTACAAAGTGAAGTGATAAGTTTCCTAGTTGTCATCAGCAAATGATTTTGTACTTGCCACATTATGAATTCCCGCATTTTCCTCAACGTACAGTCTATGAAAGAGGAGAGCAGAAATAAGAAGTGAGGTTCCAGGTATGTGTTAAGACAGCAGCACATGGCAGTGCAATAGCTACCCCCGCGCCACGCTCGGCGGAGTACTAGATACTCCCCGGTGCAGACCCAGGGTGGCTGGATGCTGGTGTTGTCACTTTGCAGCGGCCAAGAGCGGTGAAGAACCTTCAACAACAGCGCCAGCTGCGTCAACGGCGGCGGCAGCGGAGGATGACGCCTTCTCCATGAAGATGAGCTGCCACCAGCACGTGCAGTACGACGCGCAGTTCCAGGACGTCGCCCCAGCCATCTCAGGTAACGCCAGGTCACGCTCTAGATAAGCACACACAGAGGTGGCAGTTCCTTTTGATGTGGGAGGACCCGTTCTCTTGATTGACTCTGGGAGCGGGGCCTTACATCTGCCTGGCTGCTGCGCGTTTCGAAAGGTTCCTTACTGGCTGGGAAAGTAAGTCACCGGGCGCTGATTGGCGAACGGTGTCCCAACATTTTTCTGACAAGCGACACCATTTTGCTGGCATGTACGGCTAGTGTTCACGGTGTAGGCGGCTGTTTCACCTCTGTATTCTCAAATACTCTGTCGCCGGGTCCTCCAGCAAACACACTCCACAAAAACAATGGCGCAGGCTCCATCCGTGATGGCCTGCTGGAAACACGACTTCAGGGAGTTACTCTAGTGGTTGCAATAAGCTTGTACGCCTGTTTTATAGCTCGGACGTTCACAACTTATAAACTAATATAGGCCAAGGGTGTTTGGTATTGCAGAAACGTGTCTGACCCACATTCAAGCGGTTATGGATTTATTCCCAGCTGGCTCTACCATAAGGGGTTTCTCTCAAATAATTTCTCCATCCCCATTCCTTGTCCTTTAGGGCGAAAACCTGTTCAGCACATACACATAAAAGGGCGAGAGTCATTTCAAGTGTTTCATTAAGACAGCAGAAAAGTTACGTGTCCAAAACGAAAGATGAAATTCTGTGTTAGCCATATGCTAGCTTAGGACTCGTTTTTCTACGACAAGAGGTATAAAAACTGCTTACATTCCATGTCACTTTACAGCTTCATCTGTGGGTCACCATGCAAAAATTTACAACACTTCCAAGACAAAGGATAAAGCATTACACAAAAACCCTGCACCATTTCAGATGGCCAAAATAATTGTAACGTCGGTCAACACACTGAGTTCATTGCCAAGTATAATAAGTTATGTTCGCGTATTCTCTTGAAATATGTTTTAAATGTGCAAAAGGCTTGGTGGATTTTTACATGTGCAGTTAACACTACTTGCACTGCGCATTGCTTACCGCTTATCACCGCTTCTGTGCATATTTTCTGCAATATCTCGATGTGCTCTATGTTATGTGTGTTAGTGTAGGTTTTGCATTTTTTTCTCTGCTTCCTGGCCTAATTATTCAATCCTTGTGTTTATGCATAACCAGTGGTGGAAGCACCGACATTTTCGGTGAACATAGAAGAACCTACAAACGTAAGTATTAGTTTCGTGTAATACAATATTTTCTCACGCCCAATGATAAATGAGTTCTATCTTGCATCAAGCAGATAAACTTTCTAATACAGTTATAGTATCACTTAATGATATCAAAATTCCAGTTTCACTAACAAAAAGCAATGTGACATTAGTTAGGTATTATTAAAAAAAATAGCAATTGTAGGAAATTTGCATAAATAACACAGCGTTTAAGACAATCATTAATATAGCACGGTTATTAAAAAATCTACAAGAATAAGTGATCTTTAAATCACAATTCCAGTAAATCACAATTCCAGACTTACAGGGCACAGCATTACTTGCGGTATGTTAGAGCCCGTATTCAAATGGCATGTAAAAATATACTCGTCATGTTTTTCTGAATATAAAACTTTGGTTAATATTACATTTTACACATCAAATATGTAATCTTGTTTTCACCAGTATTTTTAATTGGACATATTTGTTTCATTATAGCACAGCTTACTAAAGAAAATATTTGTACAGTAACATATTTTGCTTCCTAGCCGAAATTCATTTAACAGTAAACACAGAAAACGTGACTTCCTTTGGTTTGAACAGGCTTTAAGTGTGACATTTCAATTTACTGTTTATGGCTACAGGTTTAACAGCCTGTTTCTCCCAGAAAGATTTTTTAACCAAATTTTTTCTTAGATATTTCTTAAATTTTCATTGCACTGAAAATGTTCTTGTAATCCTTTGCTTTAACATTAATGGGTGGACTTGTTCCACATCAATTCAAGTGCCAATAACACATTCTTACTAAAACACAAGTTGATATAATTGCCTCCAGAACAAAGTTAAAACGTGAGTGGTATTCATATATCAAGGTATTTCTATATACAGGTAAAAAGTTTGCGATTCTTTCAAATGCCAAGAAGGCTACGTTAGTGTGTTAGAAACCCTACTATAAGCGGCTCACTGTAAAGTGACCACTTTAGAAATCAACATTTGAAAAATATCACTGCCGGTAGCTACATTGGCAAGCATGCTCCCAGATAAGTTGGCAGTGAATGAAGTAAAATAATTTTTAATGTTGACGTATTACGAGTATAAAGTTTTAATTTATGACTATTCAAATTGGTGTTTTTTCGCCTTGTACACATTAAGAGCAAAAACTATCATATTTGTAACACAANAATTTATGACTATTCAAATTGGTGTTTTTTCGCCTTGTACACATTAAGAGCAAAAACTATCATATTTGTAACACAATTAGATCTCTAAAAATTTCACGTTTTCACTTGAATGGCACATGAATAAAGTAGCTAGGCCCATAGCAATGTAAATGTTACAAATGGCGGAAGTATACAAAATTAGGAGAAAAGTATATCTTAAGCAGAGNATAGCAATGTAAATGTTACAAATGGCGGAAGTATACAAAATTAGGAGAAAAGTATATCTTAAGCAGAGCTTTCAAAAGTGCTCAATTAAACATGAACAGCTTTCAGTCAACTATTGTTAATACAATTGTATGTATTGAGTGCTGGAAATCAATGTTTCTTAGAGCTTAAAATTTTTTTTAATTTTAATTTTTTTTTAGAAAACTCCTTATTTAATATCATTATAAATTTATATGTTATGTATATATTGATTTAATAACCTTCCTCTGTTCGAAAGGGCGGTAGAAATACTTTAGTTAATTTACGAAACAAATAAAAATTTGCAGTATAGTCCATTCATAGTTACAGCCAACTTTTCTGAAGCATTACTGAAGTACTACTGTCAAGTTATTCCTCCACCTCATGCAAACAAAGATTAACTAAGAGTAAAAAATTACTTCAAAGGGACAGCGTACCGCGATTGTGCGCACTCAGTTACATAAAATTTTGATTAAGGACTATTTCTTACTAAGCACTGCCAATGAACCTATTTTCACTCTGGTCTTATTCATATTAATTATAAATGAAATATCATAATTGATTGATACAATATAAGTAAACGTTTAATTTAACCAGAATTGAGATACGTATACGTTAACCGAAGCATAAAACGCTTGTGATACATGACATATTTAAGAAAACACCAATCACGTCATACATGGTGTTATTTTTCAAATCTTTGATTCAAAAAGTGTTAAAATTTCACGAATAGACTATAACATGTGATTATTATGAATTTGGAATGGGAAACCTTTATCTGAGTCCCGAAATCAGTACTTGGTGACTTTGGTCACGGAGGCCATCATAACATTTGATTGCAACACGCATATTGCGTTAGAATTTATATATTTTAACTCTGAATCGTACGGACAATGCATGTATTTATCCGTGTCTGGTTACACACACAACCTATATCACCGCTACATAACAATAAACGGAAATGTCGTAGACTAACGTACGATAACATGGCAGTTTCTGTCTCTCGTGCCGATCTGACCAAAGCAAGCATGTTTGATCATACTTCCAACAGATTCAAAGAGTGATGCGTGATAACTCAGTAAAGATTGTAATGACAGTCACAGTTAAATTGTGAAATTTTATGTTTAACTGAGAATTTATGCGTATTTGGTTAACGTTAATTGAAAACATTTTAAATTTTGTCGAATTTCGTCCTACTCAATGTAAATATTAATTCAATCAAACGTAAAAATTAACATCACGTACGATCTAATGCCTATTATTCATGAGCTGGTCAAGTGACAATAGGAAATTCTAATATAAATGTATTAAAGTGACAGTATTTCTTACTCTCACACATTAAAACCACAATAAAACTGCTTTCTTTTGCCACCACTCAAACGTTTCCATTTTTAATCATTTGTTAAAACACAGAACTATTTTCGTAGATTTCTGTCTCCATATTTACCGTTTCCACCTTCCACTAGACTGATGGTTCTTCAGGGTTCCTCAACTGTATGGAAAGTACTTTCAGGAACCAGAAGACATCTCTACTCGGCACTGCGTCGACAGTTTCCGGACACTCGCAAGTGGTGTTCAGTGAGAACTTCACTCCTAAATAGTTTCGTTACTTACTAATAAAGAGTACCAACATAAAAAAACAAAACAAGAGTATGCAATTTCAGTTCAAGATAAATCCACTTACAATGTCATCCTTGTATATTGTACTGTGTTTTTGCAAAATTCCCTACGAGGACGATTTTATATTCAGTGTAACCACCCACTGAAAACTCAGTACGCATTTTTGAAAACGGATGTCTTCAATTGTCTACCAATGTGTGATTTCACTGGCACTGCATTACCCCCTATAAATCCAGTAAATCTAGTGTCCTCGACTACCGTTTTAGTCTTGCTGGAGCACCTACCATCAGCGTTACCATCAAACCTATTTTATTTCTGTTTTATCCATGTTAATCAAAAGTGAAATGTAATTATTTATAGATAAAATATAAGTAAACGTTAAATCTAACCAAACATAAGATGAAACGCTTGTGATACACAGCATGGTTGGAAAACAACCAAAGACGTCATGCATAATGCGATTTCTAAAAGGTATATTCAAAAATTTGTAAAGCTCCTGTGAACAGACTATATGTAAAGTGTTCAGTTGGTAGTGGACTATAAGGCTGGACTCACAAATAGTCCGTTGTATCCGTCAGTCGTCCGTCCGGCTGTCTCGTGGTCTTCACCAATCGCAGGGCAACATTGTTTCTATCCGTCCATCCATCAAATATTTACCTAACCTTAACTTTCGAGGACGGATGAGTCACCGCCTTCTTACAACATTCCTTAGACGTGAATACACACCTTGAAATAAAACGCAAGGCGGTGGATCTATGATTACCTTTAATGGTACAGTCAAGAATTTAAAATGTAAAAAAAAAAAAATAAGAAAAAAGTTGTAATTACCTAAAAAAAAAATTTCCCTAAATGTTTTTTATTTGAGAATGCATTTCCAACCAAAATATATCTGACTAAAGAAATGCCGNGCAAGTGGTGTTCAGTGAGAACTTCACTCCTAAATAGTTTCGTTACTTACTAATAAAGAGTACCAACATAAAAAACAAAACAAGAGTATGCAATTTCAGTTCAAGATAAATCCACTTACAATGTCATCCTTGTATATTGTACTGTNAAAAACAAAACAAGAGTATGCAATTTCAGTTCAAGATAAATCCACTTACAATGTCATCCTTGTATATTGTACTGTATTTTTGCAAAATTCCCTACGAGGACGATTTTATATTCAGTGTAACCACCCACTGAAAACTCAGTACGCATTTTTGAAAACGGATGTCTTCAATTGCCTACCAATGTGTGATTTCACTGGCACTGCATCACCCCCTATAAATCCAGTAAATCTAGTGTCCTCGACTAGCGTTTTAGTCTTGCTGGAGCACCTACCATCATGCATTACCAACAAACCTATTTTATTTCTGTTTTATCCATGTTAATCAAAAGTGAAATGTAATTATTTATAGATAAAATATAAGTAAACGTTAAATCTGACCAAACATAAGATGAAACGCTTGTGATACACAGCATGGTTGGGAAACAACCAAAGACGTCATGCATAATGCGATTTCTAAAAGGTATATTCAAAAATTTGTTAAGCTCCTGTGAACAGACTATATGTAAAGTGTTCAGTTGGTAGTGGACTATAAGGCTGGACTCACAAATAGTCCGTTGTATCCGTCAGTCGTTCGTCCGGCTGTCTTGTGGTCTTCACCAATCGCAGGGCAACATTGTTTCTATCCATCCATCCATCAAATATTTACCTAACCTTAACTTTCGAGGACGGATAAGTCACCGCCTTCTTACAACATTCCTTAGACGTGAATACACACCTTGAAATAAAACGCAAGGCGGTGGATCTCTGTTTACCTTTAATGGTACAGTCAAGAATTTAAAATGTAAAAAAAAAAATAAGAAAAAAGTTGTATTACCTAAAAAAAAATTTCCCTAAATGTTTTTTATTTGAGAATGCATTTCCAACCAAAATATATCTGACTAAAGAAATGCCGTGATGTTATGTTGCCACACTGGAATGTTTGCCGTACAGAAAGATTGATGGACGACGGATTGTTGTGAATTGCTTTCAACTGACTCGCGAAAACGACAGACGGATGACTGCCGGATGGACGACTGACAGATGCGATGAACTTGAGTCCAGCCAAAGATTTTTCTACTCAGGTTGGGAAGCTCAAAGCTTTCAGTTTTGCAACTAAAATTTTTCGCCACTAGGCAAGCACTAGTGTCGCATGTGTACCGGATTTTCTCTATGTTGTACGTTAAAAAAACAAAATAATTATAATAATTATAAATCAAATATAAAATAACCACGTAACTGAGTAAAATCTTTCTGTTTTATTATTTACGTAAAAATTTTTTTTATTAAAAGTGACCTCTTTGGAACACTGCGCACCTAACGGCGGAAATTTTCCCTATGCTAAACTCTTCGATAAGAAANAAATTTTCCCTATGATAAACTCTTCGATAAGAAAACTGATTTAGTTCGTAACCTGAATGGAAGTAACCTTAGTCCAGCCTAAGAAGGCGAGGTGTGTCGCAGGTGGAGGTGCAGATCTGCGAGCCAGAGCAAGAGGCTGACGGCGACAACAGGGTGGCCGTCGCTCCCCCTCAGCAGCCGCTCGCGTCGGAGGCCGACTTCGGCCTGGGCGTCGCGCAGATCGTCATCACTGCCGCCACGCCCATGATCGAGGAGCCCGAGNCCAAGGACGCGCCGCCACCCCCGGGGGCCGGCGAGCCCGCCCCCGCCAGGGGCAGCATCCCCGACGAGCTCGACCCGCAGCAGCTGGCGCAACTACATGACCTCAAGGAATCGAACGCTTGAAGCATTCCGCGGGCGTGAAGCTGTCAATTAACTCCGGAACCACGCTGCTGCGACGTTCGAGGGATAGTGTCTCAACTGTGGTCGGCCTGTCTTCCCGCGCAAGTGCACCTCGCCATCCACTAACTATCCAAAAGCATTCGTTTCCAGGCCGCTTTTCTACCATATTCTGTTCACGGTAAATTGAGCACTTATATGCACATTGTGTATTCATCCGCCACATGTAAAATTAATATTGCAGTGGTCCTGATCACTTTTATTCATGCGTCGGTCAGGTTTAACCTGTGAAACATTTTACATATTCGCTAAGACTTAAATTAGTTTGCATTAAAAAACAGAAGAAAAAGAAAAACACTTTAGTATTCTCAAATATTTACCTAACACTTTTAATTCGATGTCAAGACACGGAACTACTTCCTCCATTGTCACTAACTTCATAGGGCACATGCCAGTCTGTGTCTCAAAATATATGCAGCTATATAGTGACATTTTTCAAAGGTTGGCATCAAAAGGGCTCAATTAACTGTGACTGGCTTATACATATAGAAGCTACTGGCAACACTGATAAATTCGTTACTAAAGCGTAAAGCTAAAAAAAAATTAGTGCTGAAAAAGTCTGACAGCTATCTTCCCTACTTTTGACATAACATCATAAAACATCTTAATGTACGGTATGTTTACATATGTGTCAAAAGTAGCAAGCCTTGTATTTATTTCTGCTGTATGTGTGTTTTATTTCACACTCTGACTTTTCTGTCTGCAGAATTGTTTATTCATTAAATAGCTCATTTAATCTCTTAATGCCATCATTGAAAAGAAAATAATATCCTACTTGCTGTTTTTTTTAATCAGCAAATGTGGCATTGTCATTTAATATCATTAACTGAAGATCACACTTGTTAACCTTTCAATTTGTTACGATACCGAACAAAAAGGGTGGCAGGAACAAATATTTTGGGAATATATCTCACTAGTTTCTTTGTGGTGAACACGAAAGTTATTTGTAATAGTCACTTAACTGTATATTAGTTATTTAAAAATAAATGCTTACTTATTCTGATATTATTAACAAACAGCTTTGTGATGAGTATAAAATAATTTTGATGTTCGCCACAAAAATAGAATTTCCGCATTTTCTTTTCAGTGCAACTTTAACTTGCCCAAAACATTTATTTACAGGATAGTTTTGCTTTCAGTTTTGTTTAAACTTAATTGTCAACATATAATGTGGGAGACGAATTTGGAAAACAGCACGAATAATAACAAAAATATATCAACAGCTTGTACGAATACTAGCAATTTAACACAGGAGTATTCCTGTCTGTACCAATAAAATTTTCACTAATCATTCAGCCGTGTGGTAACTCCTTTTGCTGTAATTCACATTTTCTATTCATGAAAAAACAGAGCTAACTTCTTGAAATGAACTGAATTAAAACTTCCACGAATAAAAATTATCACGCAAGTATATTGATTGTCTTTGAGAATATGATAGATTTTGTACTTTACAGATTTGCCCCTAAAAACAATTTTGAAAAAATTGTATGTGTATTAAAAAAGACAAGAGTTAATACGTACAAGAGATAAACTAAGGAACAATAATTTCCCCATCTGTGTTAGTCTTCACACTTTGCTAGTCATTCAATCTGGCAAATTATTAATATAGATATTTGGTGGGTAAGGGGTGCTGTGTGGGATTAAAATAAAGTAAGTCTTTCCGAAGACTGGATGATGCACTTTATCTTCAACATTAACTTCTTTTTCATGGCAAGTAATACATTTTCATGTTCGCAAATGTGTTGAAAAGCATTCATAATTTATGTGGTACGTGCTTATCTTTACCCAGTTTTCTTTCAAAGAAACAAAATGTTTTTTTGGTTGTTTACTTACATCACATATATCCTTTCTCCTGATTTGTTCTTGGTTGGAGGGTAAATTTTGAGTTTAAAAATTATAACGAATAATTGTGTGTAATTTCATGATATGCCTGGAGTGGCAAGAATGGAACTTTGTAATAGTTTATTGCGCACTTTTCTTGTTCGGTAGTTGCGTGGTTAGTAAATATTTTGAAGACTGCTGCTATATTCAGAATGAAATAAATGCGTGGAGAATAATTTTGACTTCCACAGTGTATCATATGTGTCGCAGAGAAAAGCAAACTTTCTGTTGATCAAGTGTCACTGAAGACTGTTTAGATGGTGAGTTTCAGGACGGAATGAGAAAATTCAAGCAGATCACCTGGATGGGCCTTCGCATCGTTGAGTCACTTACAAACATGTATCTTGTTAATTACATGCCTCCTAATTACATGCCTTTGTAAATCGTCACATGATGATAAAGTAACAAGACTTTGAAGGTGATATGGAGCTAAACTACTTGATAATGCTTGCAGTATACTAATCTTGTATAGTCTATTGGGTCACACTATGATATTTTACTAAGACAAGATATCATATTTGACTTTTATAGAGGTATTGGCACAAAGTTCATGTTTAATAGTTGAACCTTCATTCTTAGTGAGTTGAAAATTGTATTGTCCTATGAAAGTTATTTGGCTGAGAAATATATATCTAAGAATGTTTTGAGATTATTGTGTGTTGTTGGTACTTGGGACTTTAATGAAATTTGACCAACCAAAATTAACTGTTACCAGTCTGCAGGCAGTCTCGCGCTTTCCCTGTGGAAGGTTCAGTAAAAATAAGAAATTATTACAGAGTAAATGGAGCTTCCAACTGTGACTAATCAATTATAATAATATTCATAAGCTCTGCCCAAGTTTCCGACGGCCGATGCCAGCTCAAGTGGCAAAACAATGTCNATCAATTATAATAATATTCATAAGCTCTGCCCAAGTTTCCGACGGCCGATGCCAGCTCAAGTGGCAAAACAATGTCGCTGTATTGTTTCGTGATCGTGTACACAGATGTTAAGTTCTATTTGAATTAGAAAGTTTCATATTTTAGTTGCTCCAAGTTATTCAGATTATATGTCTATAGATCGACAATGCCAGTTCGTGTGATGAAATTTACATATACACTTTGGAAAACTTTGCACAAAGGAATTTANATCAATTATAATAATATTCATAAGCTCTGCCCAAGTTTCCGACGGCCGATGCCAGCTCAAGTGGCAAAACAATGTTGCTGTATTGTTTCGTGATCGTGTACATAGATGTTAAGTTCTATTTGAATTAGAAAGTTTCATATTTTAGTTGCTCGAAGTTATTCAGATTATATATCTATAGATCGACAATGCCAGTTCGTGTGATGAAATTTACATATACACTTTGGAAAACTTTGCACAAAGGAATTTAAAGCTCAAGACAGACCATCTGAATTAAGCGAACCCAGTCAGTCTTTGGTTCACATTAAACTTGAGTTAGTAAAAGCAAGCCTAAATACAATTCTTTTTTAAATTATTGAATATTGAACCCAATTGTCGAACATTTGTAATAATTAAACCCAGTCAGTGAGATTTGGTGAAAATTGAACTCAATCTTTTAAAATGAGTGATGATTGCGCCAAAGTCATTGAAAATTAGTGACAATCAATTTCATAGTTTTAAAAATTAATAGAAATTAAACCGAGGCATTGAAAATTAAATCCAAACTTTAAAAATTGGACTACTGAAGGCAGCAAAAAGCAAGCGGATTATTCCATTGACCATTCTACTGGTTTTATTTATTTCCAGTAAATCTGACTTGTCTGAGTCATTAATGATTATTCTCTTTCAGTAATTCGCCAGTCAAGAGGTGCGAACCAACTACATTAACAATTCATCTGTCTGAGAGTGTATAAATACCAATAAACATAAAATCATCACATCTGAACACACTGCATGAATAATGCAGAAATTAACATGTCTCGAAAACTTGAAATAATGCCTTTAAATCATTCTCGATTTTTATTATTTTTCACAAATGTCCTGGGAAAAAATAATAAACACTCCCTAGTACGTGGCAACATTTCAAACTGTGCACGAGTGACACAGTTGCGTTTATTCAATCAATGGATTAGTCTACAACCCCGGGCTAGTTTATTGCGGTCAAAGTGGTTCAAGTAGGAAGAGGAAAGCCATTGATTTTACCTCCTTTTGCAACGTGAATTGGATGTCGTAATTTAAATATATATATTTAAAAATTAATACGTAAGGAAAAATGAAAACATAAGTTTACTTATAAGTGAG
Organism: Clitarchus hookeri; assembly: GCA_002778355.1. Classification (NCBI taxonomy): domain Eukaryota; kingdom Metazoa; phylum Arthropoda; class Insecta; order Phasmatodea; family Phasmatidae; genus Clitarchus; species Clitarchus hookeri. Next base: position 63,714 of record NQII01004014.1, read on the forward strand.
ATAAACACATAACTCAATAGATTATACACTATTATTCTTTTATCATTCAATTCTCTTGGTTGAAGCCTTTACGTACTCGACATGAAATAAAATATCATAATTATTTTATGTGTCTACGCTTTGAGAATGTCCCTAGATGACACGCAATGTCCGTGAACCGTTTCATAGAAATACCTTTTCATTTTGATAATTTCACGTTCAATAGGTATACGTTTTTCATCATGAACCTAGCACAACACCTGCATTCCAGGACGCCAGTTTACGGACAAAATATTGTTTTACTCGCCGCCTCTACCACCCAAATTCATTCCATTGTTTAGTTTAGAACTAGCTATATATGTATAAGCTAGTTCTAAATTAACGATAGAGGCGGCGAGTAAAACAATATTTTGTCGGTAAACTGGCGTCCTGGAATGAAGGTGATGTGCTAGGTTCATGATGAAAAACGTATACCTATTGAACGTGAAATTATCAAAATGAAAAGGTATTTCTATGAAACGGTTCACGGACATTGCGTGTCATCTAGGGACATTCTCAAAGCGTAGACACATAAAATAATTATGATATTTTATTTCATGTCGAGTACGTAAAGGCTTCAACCAAGAGAATTGAATGATAAAAGAATAATAGTGTATAATCTATTGAGTTATTTGTTTATCTCACTTATAAGAAAACTTAGCTTTTCATTTTTCCTTACGTATTCAAAAATACATACAAATTCTGTTATTTGCCAATAAATCCCTAATTTACTAAAATCAAGTTAATTTCTATTTGTGTGATTGGTTGAATATGTGACGAGTACAATCACAATGAACCCCACACTTTTGTACACGTTCTATGTATAGCCTATTCACGGTCACATTCAACTTTTTTGAAGCCTTGCTAATGTTCTATTCCCTGGATATTCCTCCACCTCGTGCAAACAAAGCTTACAAAATTACACCAGAGGGCCGACGCACCTCATTCGTGCGTTCTCAAGTGTAATAATATTTTTCATTGTAAATATTTTTTTTTACTAGGCAATTACCAACGCACATACATTTTCTCTGCCTTTATTCATATTAGTTACAAATTAAATATTATAATTTATAGATAAAAATTTCTAATGAACCAAAAATGATGTCATTTAATGTTAACACACGTATAAGACACTTGTGCTACATGGCCTATTTATGAATCAACCAAGCACGCCATGCACGTGAAGATTTTTCAGAGGTTTGATTTTAAAAGTGTGAAGAAACTGCGAATCAACCATAGACATCTTTACGCACGTGTAATTCATCCTTAACCAAGGTTTAACTTACACATTCAAAGTGCTTTGAAATATGTGTCACGTGTAGCCTGTGCGGATATGCAACCAACAGGACATGAGAGACGTGTTGGTTGTAGTTCAAGCAGGTGGTACTGCAGTAAAATGTAAACTGTAATGCATGACTATGCATGGCCACAGAACACTTAAGAATACAGAGGTGAAACAGCCACTTATGACGCAAACTACGTCCACACAATCGCGTGTCACTGGCCAGCAACATGTTTTAACACCATTCGCCAATAAACGTCTGATAACCTTGCCAACCAGCAGCCCAGCCAAAATGCACTAAGCATTTGATTGGTTATTGAACATATTAATTTTCAAAACCACAAGAAAAATTATTTAAACACGACTTATTTTGTGTTTTATTGTGCTCGTATTCACTTTTAGATGGAGAGTTCTGCAGGTTAGTTTTCATGTTAGTTACATTTGCACCAGAAATAAAATATTTCATCACCTCACATGCCTCGCTTAGCAATCATAAATTATTTTTCGTTAATTGTTGAGTGCTTACCTGCTGAGCTTAAACACACTTACATCCAAGGTTCTTACCTGAGAATAAAACCTGAAACTTATGTAAGTTATATCTCTTCCAATTTTCATACCTTCGTCAAAGATTTTAGAGAAAATCTAAAACACAAAGTTAAAACCATATGAGAACATATTATTCTCAAGGCAGAGACAGTTTGCTTAACTGATCGGTTGAATTGGATATTGGTGTCCTGATCTACGACTTAATTGGGAATTTCCTTTCAGGAAATAAGCTGCCTAAGCAATCATCGTTCTGTAGCAGTTACCTCGAGCGAACAGGCATTGTTGAACTGATGCTGTTATTCTCAGAGTACCTGTAGTTGTTATTGTGGGAGGTGTTACTGGAGATGTAAGCGTATGCAACACAGTCTGAGGGTCTTCTGTACCCTGGGTACTGTGTCAAATGTATAAATACTTGTAAGAAGTGTCAATTTTTGTTGTGAGTAGACTGCTCCAGTATTGTGTCAGGTGTTTGTAAAAATACAGCCAAGGCCACGGTATCATGCTGTACTTACTTAACTTCTGGGATCAGGATGAGGTCCGGCGAAATAAATCTTAAAGCGCAAATCTTAAGAAAAACTTACCTTAGCTTTAACTTAAATATATTTATACTTACTTAGATTTATAAAAGTGTAAGTACTTACCATAGGGAAATTTAATTATGCAAAGATATGTAAACGCACATTTAAAATTTGGTTGCCTTACAGCACAGTCACACTAAGAAATAAAATGTCACTCCAGTTGATAGGATCCATCATTCTTGTACAATGAGCTTGTTCCCTGTTTTATAATGGTTTTGTATGTTTTAGCGTAGGAACTGGTCTAGCTAAAGTTAGTAAAGGTTTGGGGTAGTTCACAGCCTTAAGTATAATAATTAAAATCCTAAAATAAGATAATGAAATGGAAATGCGCCATGCCCGTTGCTAATTGTCAGAATCAATACGAAGAAACTCATAATATGTAATATTCAGATGATATCCACGATGCAAACAGTTAAACTTCACATTGAACAAGGCGTACAGCAGCGATATCTGCTGCAATCTTCATTTCTCACGAATCAGGAAGAACCTCGCCATTTCGCTTTAATTGTTGAAGTATCGCAAAACTGAAACAGTACAAACACACGTACTTCAAAATCAGGACTCAGCAGTCAAATTAATATGCACTCTCCTGCCAATCAATATATGGGCTGGGGTGCACAAAATGTGCAAGATGGTGTACGATCTTGAAAGATTAGTTTGTAATTTTTTTTACAGCTGCGGAAATAAAATGTTCTATCGTTTATGGTGATCTCACAGAAGAAGGAAGGTCCAACAAAGCAGTCTGCCGGAATGTTACAAGCATTGCGACACACTTCAACTTAAGGGTGATCACCACGTGGGTTCTCAGGATGAGAAATCATGTAGTTGTGGTGATTAAAAGCTCCATTTGTGAAGAGTTGCATTTACAAATAACAGGCATCTGATTGCAGTTTTTTCCTTGACTAATTGTTTTAAAAAGACTAAATCGACAGTCTTCCTGTCAGTAATATTTTCAATCGCTCCATTTTGGTATCTTGGTTACCTGGTCGGCACACACATGTTCTGTTTATTTTAATTTAAAACTGTTGGCAAAAGGCCTGACAGTAGTTCAGTTTCCTTTGGCGAGGGATAGAGGCATGCCGTGTTTACCACAGCGACGTCTAAGCTCACCAAAGCACAAATTGTCTATCTGGTGCTACGAGGCACTCGGCTCGGTGTCCACCACCTCTCATTCTGGACCCCTTCAACTGCTCGCAACACTCATCTGGTCAAAACAATTACCGCAGCTATACTCCTGACAGCTCTGCAACACTCTGCTACTCACTGCTGCAGCTCATTCCAGGAAGGATGCATCTCGCAGTGGTTCTTAAACTTTGTGATTTCTCAGATACCTTTCATATGACTGACTCTTGCCAGACCCCCAATGGTTTCTTTAATACAAGCTAAGAAAATATTTTCATGTACGCAACCTATTTGTTTTCATTTTAACATATTTGTTACAATTTAAAGCTTAGTTTACAACAAAATTTGCAAAATAAAAAAAGCCACCATTTATAACAAAAAAGTTACACAGATAGAGCATAAATCCAACATTTTTATAAAAAGTAAAATATATTAGTTTCTATTGCGGATCGCCAACTATTAGCTCAAGACTCCCTGGGGTTCTGAGAACCACAGTTTTAGAATGTATGTCTTAGAACTATTCAGCCGGTCAGAGTTAACCACAAGACCAATTCTTGTGATCGGGCACTTGGAGAACCTCAGCAGGGATCATTTTGATCAACCCACTAAACCACTCAAGTTTTCAGAGCACCGTGTGTGCTTGACAGGATTGGCCACGCAAACTTCCCTGCGACACGGAAGGATATAGCAAGGCTTCCACATAAATTTGGTTTAACGTCTATAGACGTTTTCTTTCATGGGTACATCGTTTATTGCGATTTTCACAGGAGAATTGCAATGATTATCGCTGTTGTACATCTCGTTTTAGAAACACCAGTAGGAAGTGTCATACAAATTCAATCAGACGTCTGAAAATCACACGGTGATGGTGGCGTTGAATTATGTAATATACCTGAGTAAAACTTACACAACTCGCAGTTGATCTTCAGTGTAGATAACTAAACTCTTGGTGTCAAAGTAATGCGTTAAAAATTGTAAATAAACTATTATTTTACTTGGATGACCTCTACTGTACTTCCGTGAAATAAGTAGTTATGCTTCTTTCAGTCCAACCGGTTTTAAGTTTAAACCTAAAATCTTAATTCATAGAAGAGTCATCTCTCAATCCAATTAATTAATTTTTCTTACAATGTGTGAAAAATTTTGTCATAGTATTTAACTAATTTTGTGTGTACATAATCAAAATTAATTTGTTTGGTGTATTCGAACAGAAAATTACAATAACACATCAAGGTAAAACTTAAATAATGATGGCTTCAGTATATTAGCTTCACAAAGTACACAGTCATAGCTAGAAATTTAAACTTCGTAAAATGAAAATAATAGGTAATAATTAACAAATAAATGTGTCAAATTTTTTATCAATATTTGAAACACTAAATATGTATATTACCAACATTAAATTTCTAAGGAATTTTTAGAGCATTTATCAACATTTACAAAAAAAGCTGTAAATGTTAATATGTAGTAAAGCAAAAAATTCAAAAATTGATTTTTTTCTTTAAATGATTTATATTAACGATTTGCTGAAAGTAAATGGCCTTGGCTTATTTGTGTATGATTACTGAATGATTACTTTACCTTCTGCATGCTGTCAGTGGTGCCTTCTTCAATCAGAAAATGTTTGTCTATAGTTACCAACATTCAAAATTTAATTATCTAAATGCTCGTGCATGCACATTTCCTGACTCGCTAGATGTGCATAATAAGTGTACCAACAAAGCAGCAGTTAGCTACACGAAAACACACTAAATGTTGGAACTCCCACGTGGATCTGGACTCTTAGAAGACTTTGGTGATCCAGACTTTTTTCTGAACATTTGTACATATACTGTAAAGAAAAATAAATATATGTGTAATTAAAATTTTGTGTGAGAGGTCTAGAAAGAAATAAAACAATAGAGATCTGTAAATTTTTATTTTGCTGCAGCGGTAACTCCTCTACATTATTAAATTGTAATGTTTGTCTGCCCCATAATGCCAATCATTAAGAAAGGTAAGTCAAAAATATAAATTATTATCTCCATCAGTGCAATTTTAAAANCGAGCGTTACACTTTTTCATAAGTGACTCCCAGCCGCAACCTAATTTAAGACGTTGTCACGTCAAAAGTTATTTTGACATNAATCTTCTACGTTGTTCTGTAGAAGCCAGTAACCTGAGCTGAAATTCTTGGTTCTGGACTGGATAACAAGCAAAAAGTTATTTTGACGANGTCACGTCAAAAGTTATTTTGACAACTCTTTTACATTTCATACTTTTATTTAGAAACTTTAGAAAAGCTCAGATTTAAACAGACCCTTCAAAAGCAAATACATTGATAAAACAGGTATGTTAGCAGTACAAAATAATTTTAAAAAATAATTTCTTGCACAAACTAAATGTTATTTTTTTGTGGACAATCCTGGAATATCACACCCATTCCACGCCAGTTTCTTTAGCTATACAGATTGACAAAAGTTCACAAGATAAACTCTTGGATATGATAGAATAAGTCAAGTAACGCCCATGTATAAACTCTTAGTCAAAACAGAGAATATGTGTTACAGAATATATAGCAATTTATAAATAAGCTGGAAAATCTTCCAATTGAGCTTCTACCAGTACAAAAAAATTAAGGACTAGACAGAAAGCGAACTACTAATATTAATAGTGTATTGGTCAAACTCTTTGTTTAGATTCCTTACCATTGTCCAAAAAGACATTGCTGGCCTCAAAATATTAAAGCAATTTTTTTTTTTTTTTTTTTTTTTTTTTTTTTTTTTTTTTTTTTTTT
>NQII01004014.1:70055-100003 GCA_002778355.1 Clitarchus hookeri
CAATATTTCTATCTTGGCAGTATCGCTCCAAAGCAATATTTCTATCTTGGCAGTGTCGCTCCAAAGCAATATTTCTATCTTTGCAGTGTCGCTCCAAAGTGGCAACATCTATGTCCTAAGTGAAGGAGAAGTTGCCTTTAAATTACAATGTTCTGGGAAAGTCATGGATATGTGTGCTATTTTTTATGTAAGTTTATGTTAANTCTGGGAAAGTCATGGATATGTGTGCTATTTTTTATGTAAGTTTATGTTAAATGTTTGAGCCGGCACAGTTTACCAAAGAACAGAAAAGTGGTGTGGTAACAGGCACAAAGTACACTGTGGAATCCGTTTTCGTGACATTAAGCAATTTAATAATAGTATAAAATTGCTGAGCAGCGTTCAGAGTGACCTCATAAACATCCAGCCTCTTTTCATGGTCTAACTTATTTAGGACTACTTTTTGTGAAACTAGTGGTTAAATGCCACTAGCATGACGATCCTTGTTAATAGCATGATCTTTCACGAAACACCTATCTGATTGATGGATCTCTTTTGATTAAAATATTTAATTTAGAATGTTGTTTCACTTATGAAACACATTTTTTGACTGGTTGGATCTACGTCTGNAATGTTTGAGCCGGCACAGTTTACCAAAGAACAGAAAAGTGGTGTGGTAACAGGCACAAAGTACACTGTGGAATCAGTTTTCGTGACATTAAGCAATTTAATAGTAGTATAAAATTGCTGAGCAGCGTTCAGAGTAACCTCATAAGCATCCAGCCTCTTTTCATGGTCTAACTTATTTAGGACTACTTTTTGTGAAACTAGTGGTTAAATGCCACTAGCATGACGATCCTTGTTAATAGCATGATCTTTCACGAAACACCTATCTGATTGATGGATCTATTTTGATTAAAATATTTAATTTAGAATGTTGTTTCACTTATGAAACACATTTTTTGACTGGTTGGATCTACGTCTGNTTTTGATTAAAATATTTAATTTAGAATGTTGTTTCACTTATGAAACACATTTTTTGACTGGTTGGATCTACGTCTGATTTATCATTTCACTTGTCACCTTAATTCTAGGCAAGAATATGCACTGCTCACACTGGTGATGCATTAAAACATGTATGTGAAGTATTCTTATTATCGTTACAGGTCTTCGAGTTTTATTATTAAAATAATTATGTATCTTTACAGAGGTAATATATGTTTAAATTATCTGACCAAAATTTATTAAATAATTTTGTACTGTATGTTATAACATACCCTTGATTTTTCTCCTTGATAAGACTGAACATGTATTCTCATGTTCTGCTTCCTATGCTGATCTGCAAACAGTTAAATGTGGAGAGTGGGGATACACTGGACAATTTTCCCATGAGCAGCAAAAAAAACTTTAAAATTCAATATTTTTGAATATGGCAGGTATATTTTTATGGCCACACCCCTTAGCTATTAAGTGGAATAGAAATCGATGCTTCATAATTTGTTATTAAGTTGATAAAAATAAAATAAGACAAGAGTCCGCACTGTCCAATGTATCCCCATATGTAAAATTACATTGGACATAGTAAAGGGATAGTTTGGACACAGTAAAAAAAAGGCCTAGAATGTGATTCGTACTATTAAAAAAATAAATTTACATAACATCTTTACTTGAAACAAATGAAAACAACATTAAAAACTAAAACTAGTGTTTGATAGGCCCATAATATTGCTAATATCCTAACCTATAAAATTAAACAAAGTACACTTTTAATACATGTTCTTAAACTCGTTTAAGGCTTTTGATTTAAAGTAATATTTCCCTCTACGAGCAGACATCAACGGTATCTTACAACAATGTTCTCAGCAAAAACAATTGCCCTGTCTTCTACATCAGGAAAAACAAAGGATATTCCTTTTTTGCTAGGAAAGTTTACCTCAGCTTCAACAGATGGCTGTATATACATTCCACTGTACCTACAGACCTAAGACCTTTCTTCNTAGGAAAGTTTACCTCAGCTTCAACAGATGGCTGTATATACATTCCACTGTACCTACAGACCTAAGACCTTTCTTTTGTGTAAACTGTTTTCCCTGTTTTCACTATTTTCCCAGTCATCACTTTCTTCTGATGTCGCAGAAAAACTAAATGANTGTGTAAACTGTTTTCCCTGTTTTCACTATTTTCCCAGTCATCACTTTCTTCTGATGTCGCAGAAAAACTAAATGAAGAGTCTCCCAGTTCATCGCAAAGATCTTCGCTTTCTACTTCAGAAGACGACGATGGCAGCACTCTCTTCTTTACAGCTTTTCCTCCTTTCCAGTTCGATTTTTTCAGGTGCATCGGTGGCTATCACGCACCGCCCTCGGATGGACTGCTGCCTTTGTGGCGCCTTAAGGAAGGGTCTGACATCCTCCGGTGTAAGGTGTGGTGACGCAGTGAAGCTGATCACCGAGGGAGTTACTGGAGTTTAGCAGGGTCCTGGGGAATGATGTTGAAGTTGTGCAAGGGTGCTTAGTCCTGGTTAAGGCGACGAAGACTGATTGGCTTGGTCTTCATCACTAATAGGCAAAAGTCGATCTAAAACAACAGATGATAAAAAACTGTGCTCTAGAAAAATATTTCTGTCAAATTGTGATATTCCTGCTGCTTCAAACCCTGATGTTATCTTCCCTAGAGTAGCCTCTCGATCTCAAGCTTTGCTGGCGAGCTTAGGGATTGAATGGATGTTCGTAGTTGTGTTGGGATTGGAATTCATCCAAGAGTTCACTTCAGCACTGTAGCACATTTTGAAGGGTCCACAAACGCATCTGTCGAGGAGTTGCAACTTGGAAGCGTAAGGACGCAGAGTCAAAATGACTAGCCCATTCTCCTTACAGAAAACGAGGCCTTCTATGCTGAGATGGGATTCATGGTCATCCATGATCAGGATAAATTGTTTTTCCTGCGAGCAACGGACATAATCCTTGAAAAAAATGCAAAACTATTCTACTTTCATTGAACCTGATTCTGGGAAAGACCCATATTGTAGGAAGTGCATTTCCATTAGCACAAATGATTCCCACCTGGGTAACAAGTTTCCTACGCTCCCAGGAAGTCACAAGACCCACTTGCTTGTGACCGTTTTCACCAATTATATTTTGACAACGGAGGGCGGTGGTGTCCCTTAGTTTCATCTAAATTATAAATGTGATTTGGGCGAAATTTATATCTCAGCGACACTACTTCAAGTTTGTTGAAAATACCCCTACTGTGTGCTTATTAAAAGCAGTCATTCTGACCATGCTAGTGGCTTCGGGCATTCTAAGGGAAAGATTGGGTTGCCTCTTCATAAATGATGAAAACCAATACTTACCTGCTTCTTCTTCTTTGTGCTAAGACAATGGCAATGTAATGCCATACTTATCGGCATACTGATATGCGAGCTAACTGGTATGTTTTGGGTTTAAACCGTAAAACATATGAGAGCATTTTAATAAATAATTTGCCAGCTCTGGCTCCATGTGGTCGGTAATAACCTGTTGGTTTTTGAAATTTGAGTTAGAACTCACATTTTTGGTGCCTTCATTCTTGGTTTTTTTTTAACCAAATAAGCCAGACGTGATTTTTTTCAGTCCACGAATGGTAGCTGCAGATCGTAGCGAAGCTCCATTTTCCAAAACTTCTAAAACAGCAGCTTTCATTGCCTTCTCATCAAACACTCTCTCAGTCTTTCTCTTGTAATTTCGAACCATCTAAAAACATAACTTTTTTTTTGTTTGTAATTTTAAGGTTATATTGTTGTAAGAAATATAATGGTTAAGTAAGGGGATACATTGGACACTTGTCCTAAGTAGCCCCATACCCTGTCCAATGCATCCCCAAACGACCACAAAAAAAATTTTACACAGTATTACTTGGCAAGAATATATTGACATCAATACTTGTTGGTTTTAATACCAAGTTATATAGCAATTGATCATATTTATTACACGTCAATTACTTCCCATTTCAAAATGAAAATCACATCCACTATACATACTAATTATTATTAGGAAAACCACATAAATTGTAAAATGACACTCACCTTGATAGTGTCTGAGCTAGGCAGCCATTTTGATTTTCAGATGATCAGCTCTGATCTGTTACACCATTCACGGGGATATTAAAGCAGTTGGTCACAGTTTGGAGGGAAATTTGGCAGTGTCCAATGTATCTCTCCTCTAGCCTACAGCAGATTTTGGGAAATGACCCAATGCAAGAAATGCCTAGTAGGTTAAATGTAAATGAAAAAAGGTAAAAATGTTTCTCCTTTTCTTTATGGTAACATGCAGCTTTAAATAAATTCTGTTTAACTTTACACTACTTTCTTTTAAAATTTCTTAACAAAAATATATTTTCTGTATTTGCACAGTTGTGAATGTTAATTTCAATGTATGGGCATGATTTCAATACATACACAGGTTTTAAAACAACATGTTTATGTTTATGGCACTGAAATGTGTGGTAATTCTTTCACGGGTGATTATAATCATTCTTATCAATTATTCTCAAAGGGTGGTTTTATAGTGGTTTTGCATGCACTGTCAATGTTTAAATCACAAATTTACCGTACAGTGCATGCCCTCTTTAACCAGCATTGAATCGCCCAGTTATCAGCTTAACCAACTGCAGACTTGCTGCTCAAATAAAACTACTGATCATAAAATACTGTAAAAGGACATTTGGGTATGCACAGTAATAATTAAATATTACCTTTAAAGCTATATTCGTTGGTGGAATGTATATTTCNAAAGGACATTTGGGTATGCACAGTAATAATTAAATATTACCTTTAAAGCTATATTCGTTGGTGGAATGTATATTTGATAAAACTGCCCTATTCATTATTTTACTAACATTTCTCACATGACTAAACACTACAGGCAAGAAGCTACTTTTAATATATTTATAAGTCAAACACACTTTTTTCTGACCGTAAAAGGATTCATATCAATTAAAGATATCTATTATCTAACTATAAAAATATTTAAGAAGCAAAAAGAGATTCTCAGGAGAACATTGGAAAAGTTTACTGGNATATCTATTATCTAACTATAAAAATATTTAAGAAGCAAAAAGAGATTCTCAGGAGAACATTGGAAAAGTTTACTGGTTAAATATACAAACAAAAAAATTTGCTTGTACTGGATGTACTCTTGGTAAAAAATTTTTTGAGATTTCAAAGAATGTCTGAAAAAGGAACTAATGCCTCCAAAATTAATTTTTACTGCTCTGCTACGATCCCTGGCAGTATTGAATAAACAAGTATATATTAATAAAAGTGTAGTGAAGTAAGAACCTTGTGACATCACTTTCCCAAACATAACCATAAGTAAGATGGAAAGAATGACTTCTTGTGGTGAGATTATGANGAACCTTGTGACATCACTTTCCCAAACATAACCATAAGTAAGATGGAAAGAATGACTTCTTGTGGTGAGATTATGAGGCTTCCTGCACGAGAAACTTGTATGCTCCCAGGAGAACTGAGGCAGGGAACAACATATTCGTAAAGGAAGTGGCCTCCGAAAACAATGTGGTGTGTTGTTGTTTTCCGTACTCATACTGTGTGGAAGATATTTTGATATGGTGCTCACAAAGGAAGAAGTGAGTGAATATTTGGATAATCATTGATTAATATATTCATTTGGTTGCTTATTTGTTAGTTGTGTTATCCTATTTAGTTCCAGCTTTAGATTCTCCTTTTTCCACATACTGGTTATTATATAACAAAAACAAATCTTGTTCTTTTTGGATCGCTAACATTGTCAGTGATCCAAGCACTGCTGAGGAATAATTTATGCTTCGTACATCCTGCCAAATTCACTATAGAAATTTACTTGGGGGACTATATCAGAAGAGACACTAACTAAAACTTTAACCAAAGCATTTTCAGCTTCCATTGTATTCTAGTAAACTAAGTTTGAGTAATCTCGTAAAGTAACACAGCAGAATGACAGAAAAAATTCTCGACAGTGGTGAAAAGTCTTACCAATGACTAGTACAAGAAGGAATAAATATATGGATTCATGTCAGCACATACACATCAGTGAAAAGTCTTCCTACTGCTCTACTTATCCTGCTAAAATCACTGCGAAAAGTAATCTGGAAGTTTGTTCAAGAACACGCACTGATTAGAAACTTTTTTTTAAGTTTATGTCCTAATAAATTTTGTTACATGAGTTATTTAGTGGTTCATATAAACCACAAATATTATTGTTTTCTATTTTTAAGCAAGTCACGTAGTAGGGAAAGTCTATTTTGCTGAAAAATTCCCAGCTGATGTATCTGAAAGAATGTCAATAGCCAAGCAGTGACACTGAGCCGTATTTACAGAGTTGTTCATGAATGTAATCATCACAGTGGTGGTAAAATTCTTTCTTTTTGTAAATATGAATCTAATTTTTTTCACAATTTTACAACAAATTTTATTTTATATACTTAAAAATTGATCTGAAATTTGAATTACCTTACTAGTGTATTTTTTTTTAAGAAGCTAACACGAGAGCTATATAGAGAGATAAAACAATTATTTTATGAACTTATCGACTAACGATGTGGGAAACNGAACCTTGTGACATCACTTTCCCAAACATAACCATAAGTAAGATGGAAAGAATGACTTCTTGTGGTGAGATTATGTGGCTTCCTGCACGAGAAACTTGTATGCTCCCAGGAGAACTGAGGCAGGGAACAACATATTCGTAAAGGAAGTGGCCTCCAAAAACAATGTGGTGTGTTGTTGTTTTCCGTACTCATGCTGCGTGGAAGATATTTTGATATGGTGCTCACAAAGGAAGAAGTGAGTGAATATGTGGATAATCATTAATTAATATATTCATTTGGTTGCTTATTTGAATCAACACAATAGGATAAATCAAGGTCGAAATCTAAGAGGAAAAACCACATACTGGTTATTATATAACAAAAACTAATCTTGTTCTTTTTGGATCGCTAACATTATCAGTGATCCAAGCACTGCTGAGGAATAATTTATGCTTCTTACATCCTGCCAAATTCACTATAGAAATTTACTTGGGGGACTATATCAGAAGAGACACTAATGAGAAACATTAACCAAAGCATTTTCAGCTTCCATTGTATGCTAGTAAACTAAGTTCGAGTAATCTCGTAAAGTAACACAGCATAATGACAGAAAAAATTCTCGACAGTGGTGAAAAGTCTTACCAATGACTAGTACAGGAAGGAATAAATATATGGATTCATGTCAGCACATACACATCAGTGAAAAGTCTTCCTACTGCTCTACTTATCCTGCTAAAATCACTGCGAAAAGTAATCTGGAAGTTTGTTCAAGAACACGCACTGATTAGAAACTTTTTTTAAAGTTTATGTTCTAATAAATTTTGTTACATGAGTTATTTAGTGGTTCATATAAACCACAAATATTATTGTTTTCTATTTTTAAGCAAGTCACGTAGTAGGGAAAGTCTATTTTGCTGAAAAATTCCCAGCTGATGTATCTGAAATAATGTCAATAGTAAAGCAGTGACACTGAGCCGTATTTACAGAGTTGTTCATAAATGTAATCATCACAGTGGTGGTAAAATTCTTTCTTTTTATAAATATGAATCTAATTTTTTCACAATTTTATAACAAATTTTATTTTATATACTTAAAAATTGATCTGAAATTTTAATTACCTTACTAGTATATTTTTTTTTAAAGAAGCTAACACGAGAGCTATATAGAGAGATAAAACAATTATTTTATGAACTTATCGACTAACGATGTGGGAAACNAAGAAGCTAACACGAGAGCTATATAGAGAGATAAAACAATTATTTTATGAACTTATCGACTAACGATGTGGGAAACATTCAATTAAATGCAAATTGTGTCAATTTCTGGTTCACAAAGGATTATTCTGACCTCGACGTCAAAATTCTGAGAGGTGATTCCTAATGGGGACTAAGAAAGAAGACGCAATACAACTTACGACCAACAACTATTATTAAAGGAAGTGAGTCCTTTTTTAAAATTGATATTTTTCAAGTGATTTGAATCCAAACATTATATATTCCCTTGAAAGGATGCAACAAATTCCTAAATTATGTCTTAAATGAACATTTGTTATCTATGTTCGTTTCATGGATGTCGCCTTTTCCCTTTATAGAAAATATTGGGAGCTATGTTATTGTCGTGTATAAAAAATTTGAAGCTCTGGGCTGAGACTAGAATTTTTACAACTGCTATAACTTACCACATTTAAATTATCAAAAATTTCTCATGGTTTTAACACACCAATGCGATCTTCGGGAATACATAGCTACAAAGTCTGAAATGTTGCAGTTGTTTTTGTTTGCTAGCTATGGAACCTGTGTCAGACAATTCTTGATGAGAGGGAATATTGTTATCCCAACATATTTAGGCAAATGTCAAAAATGTATATTTTAAAAATCGTTCTTTTGTTTAGGAATTTGTTTTATAGCAACATTATTTCTCTAATTGCTTTTCCAAAATAAAGGATTTTTATAATCACAATTTTCAAGGAAACCTGTCATTTTGTTTAGTTTCTTTCTTTCATAAAATATAATCTTCCATTTGGATTGTAGGTCATACTTAGGAACGTATTCTTAAATTTATTTCAGAAATTCTTGTTAACATTACCTTCAAGCATTCATTTTGCAGTCACTTTTTTATATCTGTGATATACTCTGTTTCTTCACTAACAGCATTTAACAAAAGTTGTCATCCTTGATTAAATATATTTAGTTACTATAGAACAATAATTTTTCTATAGCACTTCATGCAAAACTGTACAAAATTATATTTGCTTTGTACTTGATGTTATAGCAATGCGTTTAGATTAAATCGAGCTGAGGGGACCGCGGTGGCTGAGCGGTTAGACTGCTCGTCTTCCAACAAGACAAACCGGATTTTCTCGAGGATCTCCATTTCCCCACCCTTGCATTCCGGCGCTACTCCATCCTCACCTAATTTCACCCTCATCCACTCTCAAAATCTCGTTGTTCAGAGCCGCCCAAATCTCTCAACTCAACTCTTACGAATGTAACTTAAATTTACACTACCTTGGTAAAATTATCGAAAAAAATATAATCTCTTAAAACGAGATAAATGTGAAATATACAACACATCAATACATTTATTCTGATAAGTTTAAATAAGAACTAACAACAAAGTTTTTAATGCACGTGCAAATATTGCATACATAGAAACGCGACCAAAACACTTGGGGCGTATCTTTCTTCGTCGCTTCACATTTGAGGCAGGAAAACAGCTGAATTTCATTCGAAATTACAGCACTATCGTTGCTCGCTGAGAGTACTGAATGACGATAGCGCAGCTCTGATCACAGCNAATTTCATTCGAAATTACAGCACTATCGTTGCTCGCTGAGAGTACTGAATGACGATAGCGCAGCTCTGATCACAGCGTCTTTGATTTGTAAGAGGCAAGTAAGTGTGACACACTAATGAGTTGTCCACTAGACCGATGTCATCTGCTGCCTATAACTTCCATGAAGATCTGCGAAACAAGAAAAATAACCATGTAATATTACACACAGTATTTTATTTAAGCATAAAACAAAAAACACTTCATTTTGTTTAACAAAAACTTATAATAGAGTACATATTCTACCTCAAACAAAAACGTAAACAAATAAATATTCTTTAAAACACGTCAATGGCAAAAAATCGGGATGTTTGATGGAACCACACGCCGTCACTTTAAAATATAATTTATGTGAATATTTCTTGCTTCATCAAGAGACCAAACTCCTGAACTCCTAACACTAATGCAAATAATTGTAATTTAAAGTTAATTTTAATATGTTACCATACCTAATTGTAAACATTGTTCAGTAACTAACACATTGGAAAATTATATAAAATAATAAATTTCGTATTTAAATGGATGAAATTATTTTACAAATATTAAAATTTAATAAAATTGGCCTAAACAGGGTGTTATTTTATACAATCAGATAATAAATCTCATAATGCTAGTGGTCACCCAAAAAATTGGCAGTGATCTTATGTTGTGAATATTTCCATATGCATTAAACTAAATTAACGAGTGTAAACTGTTGTGGCAAAATTTAATGTTTCTGAGTGGTTTTGCCAGAATTTTCCAGTGAATCCATTATCTCGCAACAAGAAATGGGAATTCTGAAAATATTTCCAAAAATGCTTTGTCTATGCGTTAGAAGCCTTGGCGAGAGTATTGAAAAATTAACGTTGTCACATTAATGTTCCATCAAAGATGAGCAATTAGTTGCCTATCTCGTAACGAGGTAAGAAGGCGTTACTCGTTATTCCAGTATGTCTTGTTTGGTAACAATAACTGGCCACTATTATACGAGAAGTGATTGGTTATTTTTATTTCATGATTCCGGGTCTAAAAAATAAAGGGCTTCAGTAATTACAAGTTCCACACCACCTACATATGCAGGCGATGAAATGTTAAGTTTGCTCTCAAATAATGAACTTGCACAATCCACTTAGCATGCATGAGTTTCTGTCCTCTTTCTGGGCATGATAACAAAGAAAAGTGGTGGAATGAGGTTTGGACGACTCAACATCAGGGGTCTTGAGAGTTTGTGAGGGTGAGGCAAGGTGAGAATGGAGCAGCGCCGGAATGCAATGGCAAGGGAAGTGGGAGACCCCCTAGAATACTCGCCGACCAGTGGCATCATCCGGCACTATTCCCACGTTCAGAAATCTGGGAGTGACCCCGCCAGGAATCTAACCCGGCTTGCCTTGGTAGGAAGTGAGTGCTCTTACCGCTGTGCTACTGCGGCCCCGAAAGAAAAGTATTCCCTCAACTAGTCGTGCGTTAAAATTAAATGCACCTATCAGAAATGTACAAACGCAGTCTAGTGGCAAAAATCTGTGCTGTAGGCCTATTTATTGTCATTAATACAACGCAAAAAAGAAAATACGGCACAAGATGTTATCTTCAGAGTAACGCACACGCAAACCAAATGCTACCACCTACGGAGCAGGGAAATATTGTTGACAGTTACTTCCATGGCGTTAAAAGAAGCAAAGCAAAGTGTTTTCCAGGTGGTATGCCTGGAACAAGTTTCATACTGGACGCTGTAGCCTGATATTTATATCAAGCTCTTTATTTATTTCTTGGATAGTAAAAGCTGATATTGCCGACTGAAGCACTAAATATATTGTAATTAATACTGAACTGCTATATATATATATGTGATAAATACATTAAATTGTTGGAAATGACATGTTTACTTTTAGCAAAAGTTACCATAACAATTTTAGGTTTGCAAAATTATCTGTATACAGAGTGACTGTGTCGGTCACATTTCCGTCGAACTGCAGTTTCGCGTTTCCAACAGAAAGTTATCACGAATCGCGAACGCGATATTCTTAAACATAAACAACTACGCCGAGTTGTTGTTGACTTCGTTGCTCTAAATTACAAGAAAAACTACTGAAAAAAATAATTCAGCAAATTATGGAATACCTTAGACTAAGGTAAATACGAATAATCACATCAACAGATGCGCTACCATTCACGATTTCGTATGCTTGTTCAGAAATATCTTCGTGGCTAAGAATATAATAAAATGTTATATTTATGCGGGGAAAGCATGTTAACAGATAATAAATTAGATGGCGCAGGAGCATTAATATTTAATCGGTTGAAAATAACGACTTTGCTACAACGAGCGTATGGGATGGGCCAATCACAACACTTTGCGTATCCCGGAAGAACTTCATTCCCTTCCCGTGGTTTCATTAGAAACATGGCTGGAGCCCGTGCACGCCTTGCAAGGAGAAAAGCGTTGAAGCCTTTTGAGGGCGTTCAAGTGCCAAAAATGATGTTGTATATATTTTATAATTCTGTTTTATTACTGTAATGTTTATTAAAATTTTATTGACATTATATTACCAAACCGTAAAAAAAAAAAAAACGGAACAAAATTTTGGCACTTGAACAGCATAAAATTATTATTTTTATTTATTTAGCATAAAAGTGAGACTTCTAATTTAAAATCATGATTCGTGCAAATTGTTAATTCAACTAGAGTTTGGTTTCACCTCAAGTTTTTCTTGGAGTTACAAAATTTGGCTTGTTACAATTTATTTGAAATCCACCACTTGGTTCTCCTTTGGTAATGGCCTAACTTCTAGATATTTTAACTTGAAATTTTATTTCGAAAGTTAAAATTGATAAACAAACAAACCGCAAAACAAATTTACAATAAAAAAATTTTGTAATTATATTATATGAACAATTATTTTGAGCTAAATTCCAACGTATTAAGTTTGTTCAATTTTTATATTTGTACGAAAAAAGACATAATTTTAAAATTTATTTATTTTGTTTTATTTGTTTTTGAAAAATTATTTTCCTTCATTATCATACTTTCTTTGTACTGCAACTTCAGGTCACATCACTAAAACATGTAGAAAATAATTTTATGCTCTTGAATGTGGGAACTTATCAGGTATTTTAAAAGTACTTAGTAAATCACGAACTAGTTTCGTGGTCTTGCACTACGAAGTACGGCCCCATTTTCTTCTTGACTTTTACGTATTGTTATCCTTCCTGTTCCAGTTTTATTTATTACAACTCGTGCAATGTCGTCCTGGTCCTCATAGTCTTCTTTTCTTTGTTTTGGTGTTCTATTGGTAGGCATCCAGTCAAAATGGTCTATCCAGCTCTGTCTATAGTTACTCATAGATTTTGAAAAAGGGATTACTTCCAGATTTTGATCACTGATTTCGTTTCTGAATGTGATATTTTATAATACATCTTCTAAAATCTTAAGTAACTCATTTGGCTTGTCTGGTTTTTGTGTTTGTCTTTAACTGTAGAGGTCCATGTTACACTTTCACACAGAAGTGTTGGAAGTGCTAGTGTTTCATATAATATTTACGTAATTTCCAGCTTTGAATTTCAGCTTTTCCTTTAATATAATCAAACATTATTAAATTGGTTCTGTCTCATTTTTTTCATACATGCGGTATTTACTATTAAGTAATTGAAATAAAGATAGTGAGTGTTCTATCACGTGGTTTGTGAATTACATTTTTTTTTTTTTTTTTTTAACGGGAACTCTCTGAAATTTTTTCCAACTATCTTGTATTAACACTACATTGTCAGCAAACAGTAGCGTACTTAAGTACTCTTCTTGTATGACACTGTGTGCGACAGCAGTTGGTGTCAAGGTGGTGAAAATATCCCCGAAGAAACCTTTACAGCTGACATATTTATCTTCAAACCAAAACTCCGTATTAGACTCTTGGGTTAACAATAGCTGTGTGTGGTATTTTGTGTATATATCTTAGGTAAGTTTAATATTTGAGGCGTGTCACACTTAGCACAAAAATTACAAGGAAACTACAAAATAATTATATTTCGATATGAAATATTTCTTTGCAAAATTATATGACAGTGAGAGAAAATGCATTAAGAAATTTTATGCTAGGCTTTTACATCTACACCAACTACTCTAGGTCCTAGTTTGTCTGCTTTACCCTGGAGCTGAGATATATGTGACTCACCTCACTCAGTATCACCCAGTTTTTACTGTCACTGTGAACATTTAGACGTATCACTTTCACTGGGTTCAGCTTGGGGTCAAGAAGTCCTTCTGCAACCCCTGCGGTGTCGAATTCACCTGCAACGAACACGAAATACACTCACATTTTAAGCATCACGTCTCGAAAATTTGGAGGAAAGTTCAAAAATTAATTCTTGCTTTGTAAAGCAGCCTGTATTCCAGATGTGCACTGGCACTATACATAATTAAAATATAATTACAGCTTCGAGAAAAAAATTATGGTTGTCTGAACGAAATTTCTGTACTCATAACCCATCTAGACTGTTAACATAAGGACAGCAATCAGATCGGTTGCTCGCAGCATATAAATATTGTTAACGTAGACAGTAACGGCAACATAACTGTATTTTGTGTTCCTGCCTGTGATTGTATCTGCAACTATGACAGTAAAGTTCCTACAGCAGAGATCACTGCCACTACTACAGAATAAATAGTTCATAAACAGAACTACTTCATCAATAGTTTGATTGTTCCTGCAACAAACACGACTGTAATAAACTAAAATAACCTTCTGAAGCTGTCACAAAAGTTAGGTTACTGCGACCTAGAAACCTGATTCCAGCGAAGGCTGATGAGCAAACTGTACAGTATCCTTACTCGAATTTTGGATACCTACTGCTGTTTTTTTTTACAGGTAACACAGAAGTAGTGAATAAATTTCCCACTGTAACACGTTACTGTTACGTTTCACCTCGAGTATTCCGACTCGCCACAGAACAACATTAAAGACTATAGTATTACAGAATAACATCGCAAGTGGCAGCCGGTGAACAATTATGACGGTGTGTGCTGGTTGTTCGNAAAGACTATAGTATTACAGAATAACATCGCAAGTGGCAGCCGGTGAACAATTATGACGGTGTGTGCTGGTTGTTCGCTCTAGACCTTACCAGAGTGTTTTCATCAGTCAATGAAACATTGCTCTGCACTGATGTGCATGACAACGTGTTTTTTTGAGGACAGTAACTAGTCCGGTAGCTCTAGTATATTCTTTGCTAAGTTGATATGTTCTGCTCATTGTGTATTCTTCTGCCACATGTGAAAATTGACACTGTACACGACCTATTTACTTGTATTCATCTGCCGAACAAGTAACATAGTGAAATCGTTAGAAACACTGAAATGTTAACTCTCACGTCAATTCTTAAGGCCGAGCTACAATTGTTGTAGCACACGCATAGACACAACACACGTACAGCACAAACCCTTCTTAAAGATAAAGCATATACACAAAACAAATGGTAAATGGGCGTCATCTCGAAATTTGCAGGATGTGATATTAGTTACAATTTTGCTTATCTGTGTTGGCTGAAATGGAGNAAATGGGCGTCATCTCGAAATTTGCAGGATGTGATATTAGTTACAATTTTGCTTATCTGTGTTGGCTGAAATGGAGGATAATTGAAACTTGGTTACTGGCGTGGTTAGTGTTTTGTAAGGTAACGAAATGAACGAAACATAAATTTTGCTAGTGGAACCTCAACTGTAGAAATGTTCAGTTGAACTAAGGTACCGTTAAGTACCGCGCCATTTTCTGAACATTGGTCAGATTCATTACTTTTTTCGATCGCTTTNGTTGAACTAAGGTACCGTTAAGTACCGCGCCATTTTCTGAACATTGGTCAGATTCATTACTTTTTTCGATCGCTTTCTTGCTCGGTGTTGTACATGTTCTGATTGGCCACGCACACCGCACAGCGCACGCGCAGATGAATGATAGAATGTAGCCGAACTTTCTCCGCACATCGTCTGCGTGTGCTGTATGAAACTGCGGCGAGTCTCGTGCAGACACGGGCGTGTACCACGTTCTGAGCTAAATCAATTATAACCCGGGCTCTACTAAATAAATAAAATTGAAACAGACTTTAAGTTCNCCTTCTGCAACCCCTGCGGTGTCGAATTCACCTGCAACGAACACGAAATACACTCACATTTTAAGCATCACGTCTTGAAAAAAAATTATTATTATTATTTGGAGGAAAGTTCAAAAATTAATTTTTACTTTGTAAAGCAGCCTGTATTCCAAATGTGCACTGGCACTATACATAATTAAAATATAATTACAGCTTCGAGAAAAAAATTATGGTTGTCTGAACGAAATTTCTGTACTCATAACCCATCTAGACTGTTAACACAAGGACAGCAATCAGATCGGTTGCTCGCAGCATAAATATTGTTAACGTAGACAGTAACTGCAACATAACTGTATTTTGTGTTCCTGCCTGTGATTGCATCTGCAACTATGACAGTAAAGTTCCTACAGCAGAGATCACTGCCACTACTACAGAATAAATAGTTCATAAACAGAACTACTTCATCAATAGTTTGATTGTTACTGCAACAAACACGACTGTAATAAACTAAAAGAACATTCTGAAGCTGGCACAAAAGTTAGGTTACTGCGACCTAGAAACCTGATTCCAGCGAAGGCTGATGAGCAAACTGTACAGTATCCTTACTCGAATTTTGGATACCTACTGCTGTTTTTTTTTTACAGGTAACACAGAAGTAGTGAATAAATTTCCCACTGTAACACGTTACTGTTACGTTTCACCTCGATTATTCCGACTCGCCACAGAACAACATTAAAGACTATAGTATTACAGAATAACATCGCAAGTGGCAGCCGGTGAACAATTATGACGGTGTGTGCTGGTTGTTCGCTCTAGACCTTACCAGAGTGTTTTCATCAGTCAA
The DNA here is from genome assembly GCA_002778355.1 of Clitarchus hookeri. NCBI lineage: Eukaryota > Metazoa > Arthropoda > Insecta > Phasmatodea > Phasmatidae > Clitarchus > Clitarchus hookeri. Next base: position 86,332 of record NQII01004014.1, read on the forward strand.
TGAAACATTGCTCTGCACTGATGTGCATGACAACGTGTTTTTTTGAGGACAGTAACTAGTCCGGTAGCTCTAGTATATTCTTTGCTAAGTTGATATGTTCTGCTCATTGTGTATTCTTCTGCCACATGTGAAAATTGACACTGTACACGACCTATTTACTTGTATTCATCTGCCGAACAAGTAACATAGTGAAATCGTTAGAAACACTGAAATGTTAACTCTCACGTCAATTCTTAAGGCCGAGCTACAATTGTTGTAGCACACGCATAGACACAACACACGTACAGCACAAACCCTTCTTAAAGATAAAGCATATACACAAAACAAATGGTAAATGGGCGTCATCTCGAAATTTGCAGGATGTGATATTAGTTACAATTTTGCTTATCTGTGTTGGCTGAAATGGAGAATAATTGAAATTTGGTTACTGGCGTGGTTAGTGTTTTGTAAGGTAACGAAATGAACGAAACATAAATTTTGCTAGAGGCACCACAACTGCAGAAATGTTCCGTTGAACTAAGGTACCGTTAAGTACCGCGCCATTTTCTGAACATTGGTCAGATTCATTACTTTTTTCGATCGCTTTCTTGCTCGGTGTTGTACATGTTCTGATTGGCCACGCACACCGCACAGCGCACGCGCAGATGAATGATAGAATGTAGCCGAACTTTCTCCGCACATCGTCTGCGTGTGCTGTATGAAACTGCGGCGAGTCTCGTGCAGACACGGGCGTGTACCACGTTCTGAGCTAAATCAATTATAACCCGGGCTCTACTAAATAAATAAAATTGAAACAGACTTTAAGTTCCCACATGTTTTGAAAATGACAGATTCAAAGAAAAGCTAAAACATACAATTGCTTTCCATAATTTGAGATCTAGATTATTGTTTATACGCCGTTGAGTGGTTACATTAAATTACAGGTCTACGNAATTGCTTTCCATAATTTGAGATCTAGATTATTGTTTATACGCCGTTGAGTGGTTACATTAAATTACAGGTCTACGCAGTTATGGGCAGAATTATGTTTCCAAGACAGTTTTCAAAAGAAGCACGATTAACTGCGAATAGTCTGCAGCTGATAGGCGATGTAACATTTTAAAGCTAAAAACTAGACATTTTGAAGTTAACTTTTGAACCTTCCAATACGATGTTGCCAAAATTAATCATATCACTGTTGTACTGAAATAAATTATATGCGACTACACAGACAACACTTTCTCGTGACAATAAGCGTCTAAACAACAGCAGTAAACTAAAGTATTCGCCTTTACTTAAAGGATGTATATAAACTTCTACAGAGACTATGTTTAGTTTTGATGAGACACTAGTTTCCACTGGGAAGTGAAATGTTTAAAGCATGCATTTGTGAGTTCCTGTTTCAAGTTCAATTTTGTGAGTGAACGAGATTTTTTGGGTTTTGTTGAAATTATTGTCAGATATCCTCCTGGCAGACAACATTAGCATTATATTATAATTATCTTGTGTGTTTGTAATTTAATTAGGACTCATACATAACGTGCAATTAAATGAAGGAGGCAGAAAGACTACCAAATGACAATTTGCGAAGATCGGCTACTACAAATGCAATAAATACAAAAATTGAATTCATGGGCGATTTTGGTACTATCTTTCAAAAACAATATACATACTGTTATTGCAGCTACAATTTTTTTTTTTTTTAAATTCATACGACTAAATATTCTGTTTAGGTAAATGGTAAATTATTTTGTGCTGATTACTGTACCGTTTGTAGGTGGTTACAAAAAGTACTTACTTTGTATTCACTAAAAGTTTTAGCGTGATCACGACAATCCCTATAAAAATATTTTCAGTGTCCGTGCCAAAACGTCACGTTTACTTATTCCACAAGTTTTACACACCTACTTCACTGATGTAAAGGTTATCGTTACCGAAACATATAAAACGAAATATCAAAGAAAAGCTATTTTAACGCATTTTGAAGAATCTTACCAACGATAAAGAACCCGTCGCTGGTTACGTTGTATTCAGTCTTGCTCACATTGGTCTGACTAGACGCTGACATTACTTCAACTGTGGTGTTGTAAAAAGAGTCATCAATGTGATCTACATTCCCACTGTGAAACAGGTAACTGAAACAGAATTAATGTTATTTATTACCTCATGAAGCATGCACATGGTCACAGGTACCGTATGTTATTGTGTGGAACTGCATTTACCAAACTAATTCTAATTCAACATTGAGGGATATGTTCGCCAGTTTGAAACCACTGCATGAATGGGCCTTCTCAGTGTTCTCCTATTTCCTTCACCACTGTATTTTCGAATACGTGATTTACAAAGACTGCTTTTAATGTAGCACATAAACACTGGGTTTGTTGACACGGTATAGAAGTCCATAATTACTGGATACTTTACACACTCACATTACATGCGCAACACATGCACGGGGACGTAAACAGAGAACGGAGGGGGCACACAAGGGGTTTTGTGAACACTGTAACCACTGTGTTCCCCTCGCTGCACTCATTTCCCCGGTGGTATTCTAACTGGGGGAGTCTCTTGGCAGTATTGGTCGGCCCAAATTATCACGTCCTCAAAAGATCTATCTTGAGGGCATGAAAGCGGGACAGTCACATGACTCCGGCAGTACCCAGTTGGTAACAGAGGGGTGATGAACTCCAGTCACGTCACCGGTCGAGGAGTCGTGGAGGGGGTACTGCCGCGTTCGGGCCGACTGCCCCCAGTAAAGGGCACGTCGAAACTGGGCTTGTAAATAAGGACGAATTGGCTAAGGAAGAAGGAATGCGGCACGCGTTAGACAGTTGTGTTGGTTTGGGGTAGGTCAATTTTGGGGACATGCGCAGAAGACGAATAATCTGTCTACCTCTGTGGGTAAGGCAGTCAGATTCACTGCTGTCCAAAGACTAAACATGAGGTAGACTATTTTTTGTTATCTGTGCATGAACCCAACACTGGCTCGAGAACTGCCATTACAGCATCAAAAAGCATGTGTTCAAACAGTGGTGTTCCGTTTGAAAATAAACCAGCGCTATTACAAAAAACAACATATCGCATAAATGTATTACATTATATTTGCGTTACAATTTGTTAGAAGCAGCGCACTAGCATACCAGAGCATTAATTTTAGTAATCAGTGTGCTAACTAAGTCGAAAACCACACGGATTTGACAGTACTGTAGGAAGAAAAGTTTTTAAATGTTGGGGTANAACATATCGCATAAATTTATTACATTATATTTGCGTTACAATTTGTTAGAAGCAGCGCACTAGCATACCAGAGCATTAATTTTAGTAATCAGTGTGCTAACTAAGTCGAAAACCACACGGATTTGACAGTACTGTAGGAAGAAAAGTTTTTAAATGTTGGGGTATGCAGATTGCTTCCTGCGCAGCTGACATGCGCACTATACTGCATATTCACTCTACGATAGCTTCAGCCTCCTTTCGTCTCGTGGATTTCTTAGATTTTATTTACCAATAGTGTATACATAACCTGTTCACGGTTAATTGACCACTTTAGGAATCCCTGCTTAAGATCTACTTTCCTCCTCATTTTGTATAATTCTGCCATTAGAAAAATTTACATTGCCATGGGCCTGATTGCTTTAGCCATGCGCCGTAAAGTGAAAATTTGAATTTTGTAGTATCCTAAATGTGTATTACTAATATGCCAATTCGTATCTACTATAATATGTACAAGGCCGAAAAACATCAACTCAATCTGTCATAAATTTAAACGTTACACTTGCAATACACTATCCAGACTTGGAACAATTTTTCTTAATTCACTGCCAACTTAACTGGGAACCTGTATGCCAGATGTTACGAGTTGTGATCAGGCCTTAGCTGAGCAGCCTGCCTGATCAAACCATTGCATATTTATCCAGGACACCGGCAGTGATTCCTGAAATTATATACGAAATCACAAACCAAGGAAACCCCCTCCTACAGTCAGTAAACGAGGATAACGCAGCCGATATAAGGCAGTATAGCCCGTTGGCAATGTGTTTTTGTCGTTGGGCAATTGGAACGAGAAGACCATTGAAGATGGATGTGTCCGGGCGTCGACTTTCGTAATGTTAATCAGCCTCCGGAATCATGAACAGTAATTATTAAGAATAGCTACTTTTTTTGAAGGAGACATAGTAGACCCACAAAAGTTATATATATATGTATATATATATATATATATATATATATATATATATGGGTGTTTTGCATAGCTTGCCTGTTTGATATTTACGAGGGCATAATGATACAATAAGAAGAACGTCGAAAATAAAATAGATAAAATACGAGGAGGTTGGCTGCTTTGTTTACATGGGGCGCCATGTTGTATAGTCCTGTAATGCTGTAGTAGAGTAAACAAATGCGAATCGGCAGTATCCTGTCTGCTGTGAATGTGTAGACATTATTGTGCGTTAGTTGGCCGGTATATGCAGTGCTGTGCGGTTCGCGTGAGTTGTGATGTCCAAATTCAACCGTGTGAAAGCTTGTGATTTAAGATTGGAGGGTGCAAGTAATAGTGCTTCTGTGCGTGATAGTCGTCTATGTGGCGGATGTTACCTGGACGTTACAATGTTTGTTGAATGAACATTGTTTTGACTACTACTGTTTGATTATTAATAGATCGTTGTGTATAGCCGAGTGAGGTAAGGTGCAACAATTGCTATCTCCCACTCCCACATCTACTGTGTGTGTAGCTATTTTAAATGTAGCAAACCTAAACGAATATAACACCCCTAGTAAATTCGTGTTCTGTGTAATTAGTAGAGTCGAATTATACTACTTTCCGCGTTTTTTTCTTTTGTTTTCGGAAAAGTAGCTATTCTTTACAATTACCGCTCTGCTTTAAAAAAATAATGGTGTAAAATTTGATAGTTTAAAAAGATTAAAATTGCATAATGACTACCAGCACAAACAACAAACCTAATATGGTCCAAAACCAAATGCTTATTGTCTATTCGCGGTTTCTTCGCACTTTTTGAATCAAACCTTTCCATTTATGACATGTTTGGTTTCTTCTTAAATGTGTCATTTATCACAAGCGTTTTATACTTCTGTTAACATAATGGTATCGTATTTTTTATTAAATTGAACTGTAACATAAATGTATCTATGAATTATATTATGTCATTTGTAATTTATTAATAGGTGTTATGGTAATGCCTACGAAGAAATAGTTCTCATGCAAAATATTATTGAACTGAGTGCGCACAAATGCAGTGTTGTCCCGTTATAGCTCGATAGCAGAACTTAAGCAGTGCCTCAGAAAAGTTGGAAGTAACCGCGAATAGACTATACAAATGTTAATCAATAGAGTGCTCGACGGAGAATTCCCTCAGTCAGAGCAGTACTCACCGCTTGAGATGCTGTGGAGACTTGAATGTGAAGGTGACCTTGTCTCCAGTTTTGGGCTGTAGTCCCCAGAAGAAGGTCTCTCCCTTGTAGGCCCTGTCCAAACTATATTTCTGGTAAGTTGCAATGGTGGATGCAAAGTTTGCCTGAGGATTATTATGCGGGTGGAATAAGGCCACATTACCAAATTTCTTATCCTGAAAAAAAAAATGTAATTACAGTTCCCTTCTCCCACTGTACATAACTCTGGTAGGAACCCCAAGCATACACTCTAAATCTGAATATTAAGTGAGAATTTCACAGTTTAAATACGTTAACAGTGTCTGACTTATCGTACAGTCACTTCAGTCAATTTAACTGACTAATTAGAGAAAAATGCGTTTTCCTCCAGTTATTCATTCCGAGATATTTTTCGCTAATTCATCAACCATTTCATTAGCTGTTTTTCAGAAACTAGTTTTTTTTTTTTTTACTGACGAATCGGTTTAACAAGGTCCTTCAAATGAAATCACAATGCATAAACTAATAATACCCATAATATTTAATTTTTTTATGCGAGAGTCATTTTTTATAATGCAATTTAACAACACAACATACATTCAGTTATTCGTTTCAATTTTACGTTTGTCATTTCGTTTTCATGTAATTATCACAGCGCCTGATTTGAAGGTTTAAACTGCTGACGTGAGCCCTGTGCCCACGGGCTCCTTGTGCCCACTGTGACCGCTAGTCACATCAACTGCACCATCTGCACCGGACCGCACCAACAACATCTGGCCAAGAGTGCATAGTACATGTTGACAGGAACGGAACTTGCACCTTCTTGCTAACAGGTACTACATGACTAACGAAACCGACCTACTTTATTCATTACAAGAAGTAATTATTGTAATAAATTAGTAGGCGATCCGTAACGGTGTTTACCCCAAAGCCACTACCATTGGGTGCATGGGTCATTGGTCATTACGTCTTAGCGGCTCGCGTCATGACATACGACGTAACACACCACCTAGTGGCGTCAACTGGCCTGTACGCCGAAGCTAAAGTACTAAGTTCCCCAAAGTGCAACCAATAGTGTGTGGTATTTATTTTTCGAACACATCACATAACTTAAATTTATTCAAATCTACAGTCAGGGGTGGGTTTTATTGTGTTAAGAGCCATCGAGCATGGCAACACACACCTCTTTGCCCAGGTGGACTCGTCCATCCCTTCACAAGATGGCCACCTGGCAACACTGTAGCAAGCGACATGCAAATATGTCATTGGAAATGGAATACAGAAACTTTTCTCAATAAAGCATAAAAGTGTAACCAATGTATAATTATAAGAGGGTAATTGTGTTTTTATGAAGGGAGACTGCCTATAAAGGCATTCAACACAGTAATATTTAATTTAGTGCGATGACACTCCCCGTAAATTCACAACATCAAGCTTAACATACATTTTTTAATCACCGAAGGTGTCACCAATGTGTTCACTTTAATTTGTATAATTTATCACCAGTGTAATAATGTAATATAGTCTTCATGCCATATTTTAGCACTTGGTGTTTGATGTTGGTTCACGCAACCTGTCGCAGAAGCCAACACCATCCGTCCAGTTCGCCCCAGCACACGAGCCAGACTGGCAGCATTGGTCGTCTGCTTCGCGAACCTCCTCGTACCATAATTTAGGCTGATCTAACTTCAATACAATAGTAACGCAATTCACCGGAACCTTTTGATTTTTTTTTCCGTGCCGGGGGGGAGAACCACCTGCACTCTTACCTGAGAGTTTAATGCTACCGCGTTTCTGCATAATACCACACTGACTTAGGTNACAGTCAGGGGTGGGTTTTATTGTGTTAAGAGCCATCGAGCATGGCAACACACACCTCTTTGCCCAGGTGGACTCGTCCATCCCTTCACAAGATGGCCACCTGGCAACACTGTAGCAAGCGACATGCAAATATGTCATTGGAAATGGAATACAGAAACTTTTCTCAATAAAGCATAAAAGTGTAACCAATGTATAATTATAAGAGGGTAATTGTGTTTTTATGAAGGGAGACTGCCTATAAAGGCATTCAACACAGTAATATTTAATTTAGTGCGATGACACTCCCCGTAAATTCACAACATCAAGCTTAACATACATTTTTTAATCACCGAAGGTGTCACCAATGTGTTCACTTTAATTTGTATAATTTATCACCAGTGTAATAATGTAATATAGTCTTCATGCCATATTTTAGCACTTGGTGTTTGATGTTGGTTCACGCAACCTGTCGCAGAAGCCAACACCATCCGTCCAGTTCGCCCCAGCACACGAGCCAGACTGGCAGCATTGGTCGTCTGCTTCGCGAACCTCCTCGTACCATAATTTAGGCTGATCTAACTTCAATACAATAGTAACGCAATTCACCGGAACCTTTTGATTTTTTTTTCCGTGCCGGGNTTTTTCCGTACCAGGGGGAGAACCACCTGCACTCTTACCTGAGAGTTTAATGCTACCGCGTTTCTGCATAATACCACACTGACTTAGGTCATTTTTATGCTAAGTTCACCAGCAGATTGTAAGTGCTGGGTCCGTTTTTAAGTATTCACGTGTCCTCTTCCTGAACACATATCAAAGTGCATGAGTAAACAGCTTTACCACATTTAGTGAGTGTTTATTCATTGTCCTCCAGGACACATAGGGCACTACACTCACTTGTAGCACCACCCACATTTTTGTAATATACTTTGCGGGCGTGCGAGGAGGCCTACAGCCTCGTAAGTGTTAAATTCAGTGTAAATATATTTCAGGCATACGAGACGGCCTACAGTTTCGCCAGTAGGTCAACGTATAATGGAGAGCAAAAAAACTGGTATAGGCATGTTTATGCAAATAACAGAGGTATGGCACCAATCAGAGTAACGCGATGCGGTCGGCAGCTCCTATATAAGACAACAAGCGTCTGGCAAAGTTGCTAGATCGGTTACTGCTGCTACAATGGCAGGTTATCAAGATTTCAGTGAGTTTGAATGTTATGTTATAGTCGACGCACGAGAGATGGGACATAGCAACTCCAAGGTAGCGATAAAATATGAATTTTCGCGTACGACCATTTCACGAGTGTACCGTGAATATTGGGAATCCGGTAAAACATCACATCTTCGACATCGCTGCCGCCGGAAAAAGATCGTGAAAGAACGGGACAAACGACGACTGACGAGAATCATTAAACATGACAGACGAGCAACCCTTTCTCAAATTCGCACAGATTTCAATGCTGGGGCATCAACAAGTACCAGCGTGCGAACTACTCAACGGACATAATTGATATGGGCTTTCGGAGCCGAAGGTCCACTCGTGTACCGTTGTTGACTACACGACACAAAGATTTACGCCTCGTCTGGGCCCGCCGTCACCGCCATTTGACTGTTGTTGACTGGAAACACGTTGCCTGGTCTGACCAGTCTCGTTTCCAATTGTATTGTGCGGATGGACGTGTAACTTTGCAGTACGAGGTAGGGATGGGACTGTGACAGAATGCAATGGCGTGGGAGCACACCGAGTGAAACCTGGCGATGTTTCTCACATATAGCCTACCCTTCACTTAGAATGCTGCAGGTAATATACAGTCTATTTGCGGTTTCTTAACACTTTATTTTTAATCAAACCTTTGAAAATTCACTCCTTGTATGACATGTTTGGTTGTTCCCAACATATGTCAGGTATCACAATAGTTTATTGCTTTTGTTAGAATACAATAAATGTCTTAATTTCTTGTTAAAGAAACATTTGTTTATAATACATGCATAAATTATAATATTTAATTTATAACTAAAATTAATAGAAAAATAGGTATGTTGCTAATATCTAGTAATAAATAGTTCTTATGCAGTGTGCTGTCCCTTTGGTGTAATTTTGCAGACTTAGCTAGGCATTGTTCGCATCAGGCATAGAAATATTCTGGAATTAGAACGTTAGCAGGGCTTCAGAAAAAGTTTAAAGTAACCGTGAATTAACTATAATAGTAGTATGCACGTTAGGTGTATTATCTATGCCTCTTGTGCATGGGAGGGCATGCGATCGTTACGCCCCACTCTTACTTGCGCCGACTCATGAGAGTGTGTTTGAAGCTGGAAATGGCCGCGTGCGCCTGGAAGCTACATGTGGTCCCCTGAGGCGCAGGGTAGAGAGGACACTGTAATTGAATGCAATTACATGTGGGGGAGAGATTGGGAGCACTCAGAGAGAGCATTTTTTAATTTGTACATCTATACTTCTCGTGGATGCATTATTCTAGTTGTGAGGCGTGGAAAACACCGTGTTTCCGTGCTAGCTAAGCAGTATGCATTCTTTCCCCATTGGTTCCCTCCTGGTCGCCCGGTGTTGAGCAGTCCTTAGCACGTTCCACCAGATTAGTCAGTAGAGACGTCCATCATCATTTGGCTTTCTGTGGTGTGTCCAAAGTCAAAATGGATTCTGTTCCTTTACTCCTTTCCGTCCCTCCCATCTTTAGCATTCACAGCCATTGTCTAACGCAGCCATTGTCTAACGCACCTACGATGCGACCACTCATACTGCATTGCGGCTTCTGCGACAAGGTGTTTCAAGTCCGCAAATATGTACTGCGGCAAGAACGCACCTGTGCCCTTAACCCGTACCGAGAGGCACAGCACATGTGCGATAGGTGTGGGAAGGCATTTGCTTGCACAGACAAACTCGCCGACCATCTTGGAACATGCACAGGCCAAATCAGACAGGATGCGCCGACCCAATGTAAGTTCTGCAATGAGAATTTTGCTCGCACTTGCAATGCATGTCACCACGAACATGGCTGATGGTAAACCCCAATTCCGAGACTCTGGAGTGCGACAAGTGCGGGAGACTGTTTATCCATGCTTACAATCTGTGTACGCACAGGTCTAAATGTAATTGTCCTGCCCTACAGCCAGCGAAGAGTTCGCATGGCTGCGCCAACTATCTCCCAGCCAGGGCTATCCAATGCGCCACAGCCCATTGCACTCGTTTCGGCTCGCATTATTGCTGCTGAGGGCTGATATGCCTGTAGGGCCTTTGTCACTGGCGCAGGTGAATGTTATGATTATGGGTTTGTGGAGGCGGAGAGCACATTTCGGGGCATTATGAAAACGTACATCGCCGAGAATACCTCGAGCCAGGTCTCTGATACTTGTGGCTACCTCGAGACAATTAAGTCGAATATCATCGGCTAGCTGAAGCAGACGATCGAGGAGCAGGGAGCTCTTAAATTCAATATATTTCTAGAATGCGTGCATGGCAATCCGGAACCTCACGAAGACGAGACGGACCAGCATACCATCAAGACGAAAAATGTGCCCCTCTACAATGTTGGTGACATTGAAAATGCTGTGTAGGCTGCCATTGCCAATATATGCCAGGAGGAGGACGAGTACGTGAAGAAGGGAAGTGGCTGGACCCTCACCTCTGTGAAACGGCATCAGCTGGATGTCAACAAGCTTTACGCACTGAGAGCTTCCTCCTCCATTGCCCTGTCTGCACAAATTGAAGCTAATAAGGCAATTATTAACTCGTAGAACAACGACCAGCAGTGCTTCAAATGGGCGATCCTGGCATACTATGTGGAGTGTGAGCACCATGATCGTGTGAGCCAGTGGTACTATGACCTGGAGGCACAATTAAATTCAGTGGACAAAAGTGCGCCACCCCTCTGCGTCTCGTTCAGGTGTTGAGAAGAACTGGGGTGAGCATGGACTCGGCTTCCGCTACCTGGGCGAAAGCCGAAGCCAAGCCGCGAAAAGGTGAAACACAAAAACACTGAAAGATGAAATATGTGATGAAAAATTATATGAATTAAATTAAACACAAGNGCGAAAAGGTGAAACACAAAAACACTGAAAGATGAAATATGTGATGAAAAATTATATGAATTAAATTAAACACAAGAAACACAATGACTTACATAAATACACTTATTAAACTGTTAAACTGTTACATAAAAGTTTATATTGCACTTTCGGTGATGCGTCCACATTACACTAGCCACAGCGTTGCCAAGTTTACTATGAAAACCTCTCTGACTGTGGCTGTGTCCTTTGTTGCCATAGCGTACACTAATGCACTACACTTTGTAGCACTTTCTCTGGTGCAGCTGGTGCGGTTGACCCGACTGCGGCAGTCAGAGTGGGCACAAAGGAGCTCGTGAACGCGCGGTTCACGTCAACAGCAAGGTGGATAACACCATAATACCAGCTTCCAAAACCTCCAGTCTGCTTACAGATATGCACTTGTACACCAGGGATGACATATCGAATGATTTCATGGAGGAAATCGTGAGGATTGGCAATCTTGTAAAGAAGATATACAGCCAGTCCGAGTCTACGCGAGAGCTGACTTCTGGCGAATGGACTGGCTATGCTTTAGCCTAAAACCTGCTGCCATTGTTCTGTACCTTTCACCCGCGATAACCACAACGTCCATGACCATGACCATTTTACCGGCGACTTTATCAGGGCGGCATGTAATAATTGTAACACACTCTGCCACTGCCCACAAGAGACTGCCAATCCTCTTCTACAACTTGACGTAAGATGCAAATTTCATTATTAAGCAGCTTGGCTACAATACCCAGAACATATTTACTATCCAGCACACAGAGGAAAAACTTATCACCTTCAGCAAAAGTTTGGGTGACAAATTAACAATTCAATTAATTCATGTCTGCCAGCCTCGTAACACTTGCATAAAACCTGCCATTGGGCGAATTTAAGATCACGGCGACGTTCTTCAACCTCCGGCAGCTCGAGTTGGTAACTTGGAAAGGAGTGTTCCCTACGACTATGTCGGCTTGTGGGGGAAGCTCGTCGAGCCATGGCTGCTGGGTATTGAAGCTTTTCACAATCGCCTCACTGGATGTGACATTACACAGGAGGATTACCTGCATACACAAAAGGTCTCGGAGAAATTTGGGTGCTGTAAGCTGCGAGCCTACTCAGATATGTACCTCAAGACTGATGTGCTGTGGCTGTGCGACATATTCGAGAACTTCCAGGGGCTATGTCTGACGACGTATAGACTAGATTGTGTTCAGTATGTGAGTGCCCTCAGATTCTCATTCGACATCATGCTGAAGAAGACCAAGGTGGAACTCGAGCTTCTCAGCTATTATGACATACATCTTTTTATCGAGGCTCGTATCCGGGGAGGGGTGGCCGAGTGCATAGAGGCATTGTGCGGCAAACAATAAGGATGTACCTGCCACGTACGATGCAAGCAGGCCGTCTACCTACTTCCAGCAAATACAGTATTCACCCAACAATAAGACGACCCTGAATGTAAGACGACCACCATATTATGTGATCATGTTTCAAGAAAAATATTTTTTTACCATTTTAATTTTTTTGCTTATAAAGTCACTGCTTGGAATCACAAAAAAAATAATAAGCTTTATCACTTGAAATTTTTTTGCTTCAATCACTGCATAAAATTAAAATACTAAATTACTGAGATTGATGCTATAAATATACACTATAAAAATTTTGTAATTTTTTTTTTTATATTAAAAAAATACTTTATATGGCATATCATTTTAACTTTTTCTCCCAGAAAATATTTTCAGATTACTGTTTACAAACTTTTGTTTTGTTAACAATGTTACAAAAAAAACGACGTAAGACTAAAATACAATATGATCATAGATACTAAACACTTCAAAGAAATGTGTACAGAAAGTGCCACCCTTATGGAAACAAAACCATGCACCATTTACTGCAGGTTGTTGGTAGTTGGGAATATGGCTGTAGTATGAAAGCGTAAAAAGTGCAAACTACTTTCAAATCATGTTATCTATGAGTTATCGTGTTTTGAATTCCAAATGGCCTCCATTTTTGCATAGCAGCAGTAGGTAAATTTTAGATATAAATTAATCATATTTAGCAGTATAAACAAATGTGTGTGTCTATATTAAAATGAAAAATATATGCATTTACATGTGATGTGATTGACAGTATGTAAACTTTGCGTGTTATTGTAGGTTGAAACAGTTTACAGTCGATTGTAAGATGACCCCCATTTTTTTAAATACAGTTTAAGATGAAAACTATCGTCTTTTTTTTCGGGTGAATACGGTAGATGCAAATAATTTGTATGGATGGGTAATGAGTCTACCGCTGCCATTTAGTGATTTCTAATGGGCCGGTACGGATATCGACGTAATGTCTGTCCCGGAAGCCAGAGACATTGGCTATATACTGGAGGTGGAATATACAGTCGAGCTCCAAGAGAGTCATAAAGACCTTCCGTTCCTGCCAGTGTGAACGAGTCCCCCCCCCCCCCC
>NQII01004014.1:100037-125271 GCA_002778355.1 Clitarchus hookeri
GAACAAACAAACCAAACTCATGACCACCCTTGAGACGAAGAGGAATTATATTGTACACTACATTTACCTCAAGCAGGCATTTTGGTCATGGTTTAAGGCTTAAGGCTATACTCCTAGCATATTACTGTGACTATGAACAAAGTTATATTTATCCTAGTGATCATAAGCACTGATTATGATGACAAAGCGGTTGTACATTCCAAAATAAGTTACTTATGCATTTCCATGTATATTTTAAAGTTTAAACAAATATGCAGCTTACATATGAAAACAAATATAGTAGTGATGTGGCAATTTTGGGTTTCCATAAAAGTTAACCACATAAAAAACCTAAATACGAAATTACAGATAGGTAGTCACTTTTGTACACAAAATCGAATCGTGTAACCGTTTTGTTAACAAAAATTGCTAATTCGAACACGGTCTAAACATCTTATCTGAAATTAATTGCCATAAGACCAGAGAAAACGAGAGTTAACTAATTGCACTTAACGTCACATATTTTTGTATTAAGCTGATTACTGAATGTGTAAAGCTATCTTGCTTGAGATAAAAGTTAAAAATTTTCGCACAGTTATTGTGGTATCTAGTTTACGGAAGTATAATTTGCATTACTTTTACTGAGAAATTTCGGTCAGCGGTTGCTGTAAAAACACACTACGTAAACATCGGAGACTTATGCAACAACAACAAATTCAGGAATCTGCTAAGAGGAAGAGAATTAATGGATCCAGCAGCGTGCGACTGCGCTGAACTATCAACATCTCGCGGTCGTAATCCCACCCAGGACCAGACAGAGGATAAATAAGTGTGACAGGCCAGGGGAATACCTGGAACGAGGCAACAGGGAGCAGTCGGCGATGATACATGACTAGAGGCTGCCATTTTACTCGGCGATCTGGGGATGAGTGTCTATCCGCACAGGTGTGAGAGCGAGCTCCATCCCTTTCTCATATCCTTCCTATGATCCCCTCCGTGGGAATGTTTTAGATATATTCAGTATTACGATAATCTCTGTGTAACAATAATTTTAGGAATTACTGACTGTAATTATAAGAGATATGTAAAAGAACTAACTAAATCAACATGCAGTCAGTTACTTATGAAAACACCCTGTTAAATGAAACAACAACCATTAAGGCTTGGCGCCTCTAGACCACAATTTTTACTGCAGTTCAACTAAATAACACAGCGTGTCGTTTGACCTACCAGCAGCTTTTGAACCTTGCCCTTGNACAATTTTTACTGCAGTTCAACTAAATAACACAGCGTGTCGTTTGACCTACCAGCAGCTTTTGAACCTTGCCCTTGAGCGAGGAGTGCAAGCCAATGTGCTGGAACAAGGATGTATTGTAGGGAACCCACAGTTTTTCCTTCTCGTCCCTGCAGGCTTTCTGCGACAAAGAGAAACAGGTTCATAAAACATGCACTTACCTGTTACTGTCACGTATTTTGTACAACAAAAGTGCCACAAGTGCAACACAGCCCAATTCGTGCCCATGTGAAGATAGGTCGGGATCAGAGAAAGTAGTTTATGAACGAGAGTTTGGGTGAGTTTGAAAACAAATGTCATCCTAGTGTTTATAAGTACTCTGTTGACATCCGATCCATTCTGCAGTGTTCTGAGGAATATAACATACACACTAGAAGATCTTTACTTTCTATAACATTTCCTTTAAATATTCTTTATTTCTTTCTTTTAATTCGCTCACCTCGCTGTGCAACTTCTTTAAGTTTTAAAACACATATTAAAGTGACAAAAAAAATCTACCAAGTTGGAAAGTGATCTACGAGGTTGTATAAACGAAATAAAGGCAATTCCCAAAAAAAAAAAACCTCTATTTGTACTGATACTTAACATATGCACATTTCACTTTTGTACGAGGTCCGCCCATTCACTGCGATGTAATTGTATCGCCCAACGAGATTCCCCAACCTTTCCGAAAACAAGTGTTGCAGTTTGCCGGCGTGCACCACTTGCTGAACCTCGCCACTCGAGCTCAACTTACGACTGTGCAGCTTCTTCTTCGATGTGCCGAAACCCGCAATTCGTCGCAAACCAAGAGGATTGCTACACAAAGGAGTGCTATTGCTCCTCGACAATGCACGACCACATACCGCAACAGCAATGGTAGAGACAGTGCAATGGATTGGATTTGAATTGCTTCCGCATTCCCCTTACAACTGTGATCTGGCACCGTCCCACTGTCAAATCCTCGGCCTTCTGAAGGAGCACTGTCGCAGATTCAGTCTGGATGTTTAAGGTCCAGCAAGCGGTGCAGATCTGGCTTTGGTAGCAACCGCGATGCTTCAGCATCAGTAAAAAAAGGGTGTTATAAATAAATTGCCCTACTTTTTCAATCACCCTCGTATATTCCACAAAAGAGGACAAACCATCCTCACTGGAAAAAAAAAAAAAAGCATCATTGTTGCCTTTCAGATTTATAGAGCTTAAACCAATTGCATTTTTCGTACTGTTGAATAGACAGAAGAGTAGGTACTTACGACATTTTTGTCAAGCTTACAACCCTTCGTTTGTATAAGGTGGTCCAGCAGCCAGTCCACGGGCTTGTCGTTGTAGAACATGAGTATGAAGTGAATGAGCCATGGCAACTGTGAGCACCTGAACATCTTGCCTGAGGACAATGGAAAATAGTCAAATCTTATAAATCGAGCATTTCTTGTTGCAATTTAATCACAGACCCAGAAAACTAGTATACCAAGTGGTGGCAAAAAAAACATGTGTCATAATCATCTAGCATAGTATTCAGCTTCAGTACAAAACATGTTGGCAGCAAAAATTAATGCTTACTCTTTTATGAGGGAAACTCCCATTCTTACAGAAATATAATTACGGCACTAAAATATATACTTTAAAAATTTGAATGAACAGACATATCTTGCCAGTTAACTGTATGTGCTGCATTTTCTAGTCTAGAAAAAGTAATGGGATATATGCAATTCATACCAAATGCTCTGTGAAATTTATATTTTGTATCTTTCATAAACGAGAAATGAGGAATAACGCGACGCCACTTGCTGTCCTAATAATCATTATCTTTATGGAGGACACCCCCCTCCCACCCTTTTAAAAAATGTTCTACACATTATATCCATGCATAGCTTGCTTTGTACTTTTCACAAGCAGGGATAACTTCTATAAAGTTTTAAGAGACTCAGTTATACTCCTTTGACCACGGTCCAAAGACTGGTATTTCAAACAAGGCACAACATTTTAAATGTACAAGTGACAATATTCGAATGGGAGTTTCTGTAGCATGTAAGATGTGAAGCAATAATGGCAGCAGACATGCCAAATAGTGTGGATACTCATACAGACCGTCACAGCACACCTATGCCATCCACAAATTAAAGTGGAACCCCATCAACCAATTTAGTTTTGTTGAGCTCAGGGAAGATAGATGGTCTGTCTTGTCATTTCTCAGAACAGCTTTACTATATTTGTTTTACTCATCACGAAATATGCACTGTATGACGAAATGTATAGATCTCACTTAAGGTCTTGAACCTGGATGGTGATGTCTTGGAACATATATATTAATATGTACTCATCCAACATGATACGCATAATCCGCCAAAACAGAATATCTTCAACCAAATAATCTGTTAATATGATACTGTAAGGTGATTGAGGGGTTCCTCTCTTCTCCAGCTGAATATGCGGCAAGATTCGATCTTCACTTTGACTTACCAGTAATCAGCACCTAGGCACAATAATAGAAACTCCATGGTGAAAATAAAACTTCTGGCAGATAATACAATGCTGCAGTCCTCATGGAATGGAGTACTTTGTCGCTAACTTTACCCAGGCCTTCACGATATATGCCAGTCTTCTAGCATCCCGTTCTGTAAACTGTGCAGAACGGAATTTCTTTTAACCTCTTACAATCTATACGTCGGTATTTTAATTAACTGTTCGAATAACCCTAAATTACATACCTAACTCTTAAACTGCAAACACCACATTCACCAGACTCATTTCAATCGAAAGAGGGTCCCCTAAAACTATATGAATATCCTATCTTTATTGATCAGTCTGGCCAAATTAAGTTACCAGAAAAGGAAAACTAAATAATGAGTACGCAGAGGCAATCTTCAGTGGACTTAAAACTCTCATTTCTCGCAAACTATTTATCCGATTTAAATGATCGACATATCGTTGGATTCCCCTTATAATTATATATAATAAAACAAATAATTGGATCGGATTAAGATAAAAATTCAAAAAAAAATATTGGTAAAAGCCAACAATTTACCAAAGAATTATCTCTATCTCAGAAACTGCTAACACCACATTCACCAGACTAATTTCAATCGAAAGAGCACCCCTGGAAACCGTAGGAATATGCTATATTTATTGGCCAGTCTGGCCAAATTAAGACACCAGAAAAGTAAAATTAAATAATAAGTTCCTGGAATTGGCATTTTCAGTGAACTTAAAACCCTTATTTTTCGCACGCCTTTTTTCCGATTATAATGATCGACATACCATTGGATTCCCCTTTAAATTCTCTAAAATATGATATTGTGAAGAATTAGAATTGGTGAAAAAGTTTTACGATAAATTGAAAAATTCTTAAAATCAACCAAGCGGCTGCCTGCAAAAAAAAATGTTTTCGTCTGGGAATTTTTTTAAAGAAAATATATCAATGTTGGTATCAAGCTGTTCAGAACGGAATTTCTTTTAACCTCTTACAATCTATAATTCGGCATTTTAATTAACTGTCCGAATAACCATTTCCATATGCAGGGAGATCCTTTGGTTGATTTTTGGCAATTTTTGATTAATTTAAAAACTTTTTCACCAATTCGAATTCTTTACATAATCATATTTTAGAGAATTTAAAGGGGAATCCAATGGTATGTCGATCATTAAAATCGGATAAAAAGTGTGCGAGAAATAAGGGTTTTAAGTTTACTGAAAATGCATATTCCAGGAACTCATTATTTAATTTTCCTTTTATGGTGTCGTAATTTGACATTATTCATGACTTTATAGTCAAACATCATGACATAGGAACCTATAACGGCCTTGCTTACAATCTTCCCACTGTTTGTCAGAATAATTCGTCCATGTGCATCCATGTGATATGCTGAGTGTCTCCACTATTCTGACTCTGTGGCAACAGATATACCAGTCCATATAATACCGACTTCCCTAGCCAAACGCAGTGGACACGAGGTTCTGTTATTGAAGGTATATGGATTGCATTTCTAGAATAGGGGATCACAGCTGTCATTGGGAGTCATTGGGATTGTTTGCTTGTGGTCGNCAGTGGACACGAGGTTCTGTTATTGAAGGTATATGGATTGCATTTCTAGAATAGGGGATCACAGCTGTCATTGGGATTGTTTGCTTGTGGTTGTGTCACANGTCATTGGGATTGTTTGCTTGTGGTCGTGTCACATGGTTGATATTTTTATGAAGTTTTTCACTGTATATTTTAATAGTTTGTATGTTATAAAGGTAAGTTTATATACATATATTTCTATGAAGGTTAAGTTTATCATTTATTTATACCTTACATAACTTTAGTCACCAATGTTATATTTTTAAGTTGAATTGGGAGTCAATTGGGTGTACTTGTCTTCACTAACTTCGATACTGTGTATGTTCTGCGCATTCTACGCATTACATTAATGGTTTAATTTTGAATTACAGCGAATGTAAAGTTATTCAAAGTTTTCTATTTTCTTAAAATTGTTGTTTGACAAAAAAATATGATTTTACTCGCCCCTCACCAATAAATCCCAGCTGGCAGAATTCAAGCACGAACCAGGGAGACTTTTCCGCAGTCTTCTTCAGAGCATAGTTCTTCATGGTTGAGATGAAGTTCTCCTTGGTCAGGATGTCGTCTTCCAGTTGCACGTAGAAGGTGCCCTTGGGCTGGGCGTACATCATGAGGAAGGCGAAGTCGAGGTTCTGTTTGGTGCGCCACCGTACCCTCTCCGGAGGATCTCCCAGCGTCTGCTGTAGGTGGTCCAGGTCAGGGTAGTAGGACGCAGGGGGTGAGATCACCTCTATCAGGCCTGCCTGCACCTTGTCTCGGAACCTGTGCATGCAAACACTAGCTGGTAGTCGAACTGTCATCATGAAGCTCAGATGTGCAAACAAAAACCTTGTTTAGATACAGCATGTTTCACTCGCTTTCGACCTGGTGTCGGCTCATAAATGTCAAAACTATTAGTAAAATGTAATCACATGTGCTACGGACACGTCTCTGTGTATGATACGCATGGTGACGTCATTGGAGGTTATCCGGTGGCATCATTGAAGGTGGCGCCACAGTCGTTCTAGTCCTTGCGTGATAATGCGCGTGCGTCTGTACGATTCGGCCTATGCCAGTGGTACGGATGTGTGCTTTCAGTCCTGAGTTCATATCCCTGCCTCTATGACGCACCTCACAGTGGTTCGTGTTTGTTCTGGTACAGTATGAGTCGATACTCAGAGGCGCAGCATGTTTTTATTGTCCACGTGTAAATAGGAGTCCATAAAGGCATACCAGTGGAAATTTATTTATATTTTTTATAATATATAGTTATGATACATTACATTTTAGGATACAGAAACCGCCTGCAAAATCTTCAATTCAATACGGGGCCGAGAGCGAATAGAACATACTGTACCATATTATTTTATATTAACAGAATCTTATTAGTTACGTGCAGTAGTGTGGTTCTGCAAGTGGACAGGGAGATCAGTGAAGGGTTTTGCATTCACTGATACAAAATTACGAATACAATAATACAATTTATCGTATTTGTTTTAGAGGTACATAATATTTACTTGCATTTTAAACATCCAGCACATTGTCGAACATGAGAAGGAAAGACAATGAGCTCCGCATGAACATAAAAATTATAATGAAAGTTTTCAGATCATCTCATATCCCTGTTCAAAACATAAAGGCCTACATAGTCGACATGTGTTTTAAATAAGCCTTTACATAATATTTTGTTGGTTTAACCATATTTGAAATGCAACAAAATTTATTCAGTACCTCTATCGTAATTACATTTAAGATGACGAAGCCATTAACTAAATCTGCTTGAAATTAAATATTTAATTGGGTCGACTCTACAATTTTTATTCATCTTATGCAGATATTTTTACTGTGGTAAATAAACCTTATTCTTACTGCATAGTGAATAAATAGTCGCTTCAAACCTTTCACTTGTGAAACAATTACAGACTCTTTTGACATTTGTTTCACAGCTACCTACGAAATACTGTGTTGACCTCGATGAGGAATCATGCATACTCATTGCTGACAAATTATTTATAGTATATTTCGAGTAATACATGAGACTGTTTTAAATGAATGTTCACATTTTATTTTCTAATTCATGGTTTTTTTTTATTTCACCATACGGCATGCCTTCTTTTGATTCAATGTCCGAAAGTTTATTGAAAATAATTAACTAGTTTGTCCCTATGAGAGTTACATATAAGTCAGTATAGCTAATGAATTTACTTACCTTTCTTCTATCTGTTTGGCAACTTGATGCACAAACTCCTTCTCAACCTGCAACACAAACAGAGGGACTGGTGCAACATAATTCACACATGCACCACTGTGTTCACAGTCAAACTTCGAAAGGCCAACCTCACTTTAATTTTGCAAATCTTTCTGTTTAAATCATTCTAGCCAAATATTCTGTCACAGCCCAGGACATTTATGTATTAAAGAAAATCATTTATATTAATAAAGTTATAAATTTGTGTTGTTATTTTTAAGTATAAATATTCTAACACTTCGACTACATTTTCCACAGTAAGTAATAATTTTATGTCTGTCAAGTAATTAAAATAATGTCCAGATATTATATGTTTTTGTTATTTATGTAGTATATAAAAACCTGTTATTTCATGCTCCCATAAAAACTGCTGCATATTTCTTGCTTGTAAATCCTTTATAGTACTCTATAAATAAAAAGATAGAATTTTACACACTCCCTGAATTTCGCACACAGTTGTAAGAACGTCTATTTTATATAACACAAGCTGCTGCTAAGACCTCCGACTATTTAAATTGATAAGATGGTGAGGAAATCTTTAGTTAAAGTGTTTTATTAAAAAACCACTCAACGCAACAGTATATCTGCCTGCAATCAGCTTTTAAGGTGCATTTATCAACTGGAAAATTGTTCAAGTTTTCTTTTTCCATTTTAATTTGTATTTTTTTAAGTGAAAATTGCTGAAACGAGCGTTTTCACAACCACACTTTAGGTAAGAAAAATTCGGTACAGGATATTAGTTTAAAAGATATACATTGTACCTGTACCGTGCATGTCACACCATAAGATGATAGGATCACCGAAAGTCTCATAGAGATGAGATAAGAATGACAAGATTACAACAGCAAAGTTTCTGGTACGAAGAGGCGATAATGCAGGTTATGAGCGTGTCTGGGTCGTCCTTCAGCGCATGGATACGCAAAATATGCCCTGACAGGCAGCATCAATAAGTAAAACATATTATAGTAAGGCTAAAGTAACTGAGTGTTTATCTTCGTTACCAAACGTATTATAAAATTATCAACATTTATATATTATGTGGGTTTTGGCTTTGTGATTACTCGTACAGCAAATATGAAGTGTGATTAATAGAACATTAAAGTCAAAATAAGTTTTTGATATAATCAAATAGAAACCAGGCAACTTACAGCAAATAAAATGTTCGTTATTTTTTACGTAAAGTAAGAAAAGAAAACTCACACTATTCAGAAAAGAGGTTTCTATAAATCCTGGAAACTTGTCCTTAGTGTGGGGAATTACTACCGTCATCGGGGGTAATTAAGCCGCCGGGGTAACTTAAGCCATATTGTTAAGGAAATTATGAATGCTAATATTGGCAACACTGTTTTGAGATTGTTTGCTTGTTGTCGTGTCACATGGTTAATATTTTTATGAAGTTTTTCACTGTATATTTTAATAGTTTGTATGTTCTAAAGGTAAGTTTGTATACATATATTTCTATGGAGGTTAAGTCTATCATTTATTTATACCTTACATAACTTTAGTCACCAATGTTATATTTTTAAGTTGAATTTAATATAAACATTCTCCAACATAACCAAAAACAATACTTTTATTGTTGTCCCACTACATAGATTCTATTTCCATTGTGTTTTTTTAATTTAATCTTTAATTCACGACCGTTTCATGTGTGGGGTAACAAAGGCCACCAAGAAGTAGTGGCTTTTGTTACCCCGTACTCGTTTGTCATATCGTACTATATGAAATTATAAATATTTAACAAGTCTTTTTTCTCTTTTCTACTAGAAAAGATGCCTCGAAAGTACCAAAGGCCTATTGGAGCTCGAAAATATCAAGATATCACAGAAGATCACTTTAAAAAAAGCAGTTGAAGAGGTGAAAAAAGGCTTATCTTTACGGAAGGCTGCCGAATCGTTTGGGATTTCAAGGTGTGCGCTTACTGCAGCAGTAAAAGGAAAGACAAACAAAGTAGGGAGACCTTGTGTTTTAGATGTTAAAGCCCAATTTAAATTAGCGGAATGCGTGTGCATGGCTGGAGATTGAGGATTTCCGTTAACGGTCTTGGATATCAGATTGATCGTCAAAGGATTCCTTGATCGAAGTGGACGAACTGAACCAAGATTCAAAGAAAACATGCCAGGTATATATTTTGTCGAATCATTTATAAAGAGACCCGCCGGGATTCTTTCTAATAGACTTTGCCAAGATATTAAAATAAGTAGAGCGGCTGTCATTGAAGAAACCATAAGCAGTTATTTTGACGAGCTTGCATTGACAATTGGGGACGTAGACCCATCTATGATTGTAAATTATGACGAGACCAATATGACAGACGATCCAGGATATAAAAAAGTCATAGTAAGAAGAGGCTCACGTCATTCTGAGCGCATTATTGACTTTTCAAAGTCAAGCACATCCGTAATGTTTTCGGGGAGTGCCGACAGAACCCTACTTCCTCCTTACATTACATATAAGGCAGCAAACCTATATGATTCATGGACTGAAAATGGCCCTAAGGGGCGTTGTGTATAATAGATCTAAGAGTGGGTGGTTTACCCTGGAAATTTTTGAGGACTGGTTCCATAAGATAACTTTGCCATATTACAGAGAGTTTGACAAAGATGTTTAAAAGGCGTTGTTAGGTGACAACCTTTCAAGCCACATTTCGCCACATATTATTGACGAATGCAACAGATATAATATAAAGTTTGTGCTGCTACCCCCAAATAGTACGTACTGTACTCAGCCTTCACATGTGGCTTTTTTCAGACCCTTAAAAATAAAGTGGCATGAGATTCTAAATGACTGGAAAGAGATAAATCGTGGCACTGTGCCAAAAGAGAGTTTTCCTCGACTCCTAAAAAAGTGTCTTGATAACTTAGAGGAGAAGAAAACATCAAGAAAAATTTGAAGAGTGGTTTCATAGCAGCAGGCGTTGAACCATTAAATCGACACCAAATATTAAAGAGGTTTCCTTATTGTAATAAAAATGATTCTAGCAGCAATTGGATCCAATCGTTTGAAACCTACCTTCAGGAGAGTAGGAAGAATGAAACGAAACCCATAAGAAAAGCAAACAAAAGAAAATTAAACGTTCTGGCTGTAAAATGGATTGAAGGACTTCAAGCAGAAGCCTGTAGAAACGATCCTGAAGCAAGCACTTCAAAGACCCTAAAAAAAGAGCCAGAAGGCATTCAGATTCAAGTGACGATGATGACGGCGCGTTCTCGGTGCGAGATTCTGATTCAGACCTTACATTAAGTAAGTCCACTGATGGAGACTTCGAGGTAGAAGTTTCAGACAAAAAAACCTAATTCACCAAAGAAAACAACAGTTAAAATAGAGGAGCTTGAGTCAGATGTATATGTGATTGTAAAACTAATCTTCAACTAAAACACTAATTAACCAGTGACAAAACAATTCTATGCTACTGCACTTGATACTGAACCGGAGCGAAAAAAAGTGAAGGTAACATTTTTTTTCTAAAATGCTCCAAAACAGTGGAAAATTGTTACGTGTTCCCGATTGTGGATGATGATATGAATGTGAATATTGCAGACATTGTCACTATTGTACAGCCTATTAAAATCAATAGAGGTCGTCATACTTTCCCATTAGATCTCAACTAATCAATCAATGTTAAAATAAACATCTTCGCGCTGTGTTGTATAAATTAAACACTAGAATTGTTAAATTTTTACTTTTAACACTACTATTACCATCAATAAAAGTCTTGAACACTATTTTTACTTTTATTTGAGCCCTATGTATGGCTTTTGTCAACCCATCAATAACCATCTTAAGCCGAGCATTGGTTTCTTACCAATGGCCTAAGTTACCCCACCGTGTTTTAATTATTTTAATTTTAACATGCTTGTTTTCGAAAACTTTCCAGTATGCAAACATAAAAAGTAACTATGTACCCAAGTTTTAAGCTAATTAGTTAATCTCTAAAGTAAATAGTCTTGGATTGGCGGATGTTTGAAATTGAAAAGTNCAAGTTTTAAGCTAATTAGTTAATCTCTAAAGTAAATAGTCTTGGATTGGCGGATGTTTGAAATTGAAAAGTGGCATAAGTGACCCCCGATGACGGTACCTGTCAGTTTGTGAAGTGACTTCCCTTAAAAATTACCTGGTTATATTCCCAAATGCATCAAACTTAAATTTTAATTTGCCATCTAATATTTTCCCTCGATAATTTTCTACATTTTAACGGTTTTGGTCTTTTAGATTTCGTGAGAATTCAATGACAAACTATGTAAGTTTTCAAACCTGAGCATTTTTCTGTCATTCAAAAGACATTCATTAAGTGAGTTGTCCAGTTACAAAACACGCAATGACGACATAATTTAAAAATCGAGGTAATGCAGCCATTATGTTAAGGACATTATACTTTACATACAAAGTATTTAATATCTTTACAAACTCCAGTATTTACCTTAGAAAAAGAGGTTTGAAGTTTGGACACTTTTCCAGAAGCCACTAAGTCCAATGGCCATTATGAAACAAGGCTAGTTATGTCCGCAGTATAACAAAATACGTTACGTCCAAAGCATATTCTGTATCGTCAAATGTGAAATGTGAAACTCCGTCATGTGGAGTGACCTCTGAAAACCATTCTAGTGTTACACTATTATCTTTGCATTTGCAATACTCTAAAATAAATGTGTTTTAAATGTTGGTAGCAGTGGTTTACTCGAGCATCGCTACTAATGAACAACAAGAGTTTGTGGTTGTATTCGTCAAATGTTAGGAAATATCATACTGTAGCAGTTCGTTTTGATAAAGTTTGATTGATAACGATTATTTATATTTGAGTTATGGACTAATATGTGTGAAGATTAATGCAAACTCCACGGAGTATCACGCCTGTCTCTCCATCAAAGGTGCGAAAGAGTACAGCAAATCCTTCAAAGTGGAAAACAGGTAAGGANGGAGTATCACGCCTGTCTCTCCATCAAAGGTGCGAAAGAGTACAGCAAATCCTTCAAAGTGGAAAACAGGTAAGGATAAACGAATGAGGTCTGTAGCAGTTTTATTGTACTTCAAGTTTGTATCTGTTTTGAGATTGCATTTCATATTTTTAGATGATATTTTACAGTACCTGGTTTCATTGTTTCGTTGCAAATATTCTAGCAACGGGTTCCCGAGCCTACCAAATTTTAAACACAAGAAAGGGCTATTNTTTCATTGTTTCGTTGCAAATATTCTAGCAACGGGTTCCCGAGCCTACCAAATTTTAAACACAAGAAAGGGCTATTCAAATGCAGTTCCCTGAGCTTGCAAGATATCCGCCGCATGCAAAAGATGTTATATGCTGATGCAGACTTGGCGAAGCAGAACGATCGCATCCTTAGTCACGTAACGGTTGTGACTCCAAACCGCAAGAATCCACGCGGTGGTGTAAACAATGGGAAATAGGCAACTACACGTTTTTTCATACCTAGACATAAGGAAGGAAAGGTGATGAAAGTGCAGGTGTGCAAAATAGTATTTATTGAGACATTGGGTATAGGCAAAGATCGTGTGCAAAATCTGTGCAAAAAGTTTTTGCACACAGGTTCGATACCTAAAGGGACCAGGGAGGTGATCATAGATCTCACCAATATACAGAGAAACGAAAAGCACTGAAAGAGTTTATAGAGTCCCTGTAGTCGACAGATAGCAGCCATTACTGTAGAAGCAAAAACATTAACCGGCAGTACTTACCGAGTGATCTAACAATAGCAAAACTGTGTGATATGTTCAACAAGGATAAGTCTGAGGAAGACAGAGTGTTATATGACTATTTTCGGTCAGTATTTAGTACAGAATACAACATTGTATTTGGCAGTCCAGCTGTAGACGCTTGTTCAAATTGCATGCTGCTAAAGTAACGTATCAAGGCTTCTAAGGATGCACAAGAAAAAGATTCTCTAAAACGAAACTAAACATGCACACAATTAAGGCACATGCATTTTATGCAACACTAAATGTAGCTGAGTAAGGAGTCAAAATTTTAAGTTTTAACTAAAAAAAAATATTTAATTTTGCCAAATTTGCCTGACCAATCAGCTTATCTCTGGCAATTGTATCTTTACAACTTCACAATATGTGAGGAGCTATCCACAGATCCACAGAACATAGAAAACGCATTTATCTACGTGTGGCTTGAGAATGAATATCTGAAAGGTTTGTGTCAGATTGCATCAGCAGTTTACAACAGGCTGTGCTCTACTGATTTGGTTGGTATCCACAATGTTAGGTTTGTCGCAGATGGATGCGGGGGCCAAAACAAGAATAAGACAATGGTTAGCATGGTCACAAGCTGGCTTACCAAAGATGCCCTTATAAATGTCAAGAAGGTAATTATAACGTTCCCTGTAGTCGAATACAGTTTTATCCCTCCAGATCGTATTTTTGAAAAGACAGAACGAAAGGTGAACTGTTCATCCTAAATTTTGTCACCAGATTTTTGTGAGGATGTCTTCAAGGAAGTTGCCACAGTTTTCAGACTCGGAGCTGATAATATTCCTGTTCACGACTGTAAAACTGTAGTTTCTCAAACTACAAAAGAACCTGACTCATGGAACATCAAATTTCAGCCATGTAAGCGAGTGATGATTGGGAAACGGGGATCTACTGGAACAACAGTTCATGGGGAAATATCCTACAATGTGTACACTGATGTTGGAAGAACAATATGACACAGGGGGAAGTCCTGGCACAATGTTGAACCCCCTCCACTACAGGTACAGGGCATTTCCAAACTCCTTATAACACACTTTGGACAAGATGGGAGGAACTAAAAGACTTCCAATTCTATGCACATCTGATTTCCCAACAGCAGCAACAACAAGAACAAAGAGCGCTTCAAGACGAGGACGAAGAGAAAGATTATTCTGACATTGATGTGATCCTGGTAATGAAGAGAACCTAAATTTTTTAGACAAATGTGCATGTGTAACGTAATGTTCTCAAACGACCGTTAAGCGTTTGGGCTGCTGTACTTTGATGTTATAATGAACTAGTGTGTATTCTAATAAAATTTTGATTTTCTTTTTTCCGAAGTGATTTGAGATTGCATGTTTGTCAAAAATGATAAGGTACATGCTGTATAATTCCGCTACAATCAGTATAAAACTTGACGTGAACCACGCATCCACGACTTCCTTGTGCCCACTCTGACTGCGGCAGTCACAACAACTACACCAGCTACACCGGGCCGCACCAACCACATCAGGCCAAGAGTGCGTAGTGCGGGTCGACAAGAACGGAACTTGCACCTTCTTGCCGACAAGGATTATGCAACTCAAGAGACCGCCCTACTCATGTATTATAAGAGGTAACTCTTTTAATAAGTGGGTAGGCGATCCGAAACTGTGTTTATCCTAAAGCCACAACCATTGGGCGCACTGGCAATTGGTCGTTGCGTCCTTGCAGCTCGCGCAGCTAAATACGAGGCAACGCACCACCGGGTGACGTTAACTGGCTGGTAGGCCATAGCTGAAGAGATAAGTGCCCCAAAGTGTGATCCAGTAGTGTACAGAATTTTGACAAACATATTGAACACAATCACCGCATTCACTGCTACACCCAGGGATGTTTTTCATTGTATAAATGGCAATCAAGCATGGCATTCCACACCCCTTTGCCCAGGTGGACTCGTCCATCCCTTCAGGAGACAACCACCTGGCAATGCTGTAGCCAGTGTAATTCAAATGCCTCATCGGAAGTGAGATGCAAACACTTTCATGAGAAAATGTAATAACTTATTTAGGGTGTATTTATATAAGAGTAATTATGTTTTATAAAATGGAGATTGCCTATAAAGGCCTCCATCATTATAACAAATCATTTAGTGTGGTGTCATTCCTATCAACTTAACATCTAAAATGTTAACAGACATTTGTTAATAAACGGGAATGCCACCAAAGTGTTAAATTTAATTCATATAATTTTTCACCGTTATAATTACATCACAGAGTGCTCATGTTATATTTCATCGTTCGGCGTTTGATGTCGGTTCTCGTCACTTGTGACGACAGCGGACTTGACTCGCCCAGCTCGTCTCAGCACCCGGACAAGACCGGCGGCGTTGGTCGTCCACTCCGCGAGCCCCCTCAGTACCCGCATATAGGCTGCAATCATTTAACTACAATAGTAATATATTAGTCACCGGAATGTGTGTGTATTATCTTTAATGTACTGAGGGGAGAGCCACCCGCCTTTTCCCGGAGATTTTAACGCAGTCGCGTCTCAATATAAGACCACGTGTTTTTCGCCGCTTAAGTGCAGGGTCCATTATCATGCATCATTCTCGCATTATTCACCTGTAGCAAGAAAAGTGAATAAACCGCTCAACCAAGTGAAATCAGTGTCAATTAATTGTAAGGCATCCTCTGTAGCATCACCCGCATTTTGTTAGCATATTTCAGGCGTACGAGATGACCTACAGTCTCGTCATCAGATATAAAAAATGCAACCGTAAGTATGCGACACCCATCAACAAACTGACAGAGGATTGCCAGGGCCCCAATGGGCCGTCGACCGGACGACCCTCATCATTATCTCACCACTGAGTTATGGCACCGGGCAATCTAACATCCAACCAGCCCTGGTTAACCTCGACGACGTCAAACTTTTTCAAATGTTTTCTGAAACAACAATTATTCCTATTTTGCCAGCTTCCCAGCAAACATTCATGACTGGGTACCATAATTACTGTTCCAAAACACTTTATGTCCATGTTCATGATACAAACTTAGTTATGTCCAAGGTTTACACACACCTACTTGAAAATATGTAGATTTACTAGCGAAATGATATAATATTTAAAGTACATTAGTATTTCTTATAGAAAAGGAGTGACAGTTTTCCCTCATTTTTGGAAACTAACGTTCGTTGGAATTAGCGTGGTTTGTAACTGGACAAGTCAAGTCTAACTTCAGATCTGACTGCAAAACATTCCGACGAGTGACATATTGATTCACAATTCAGTTCTGAAAATTGTTCAGAAAGAAACAGAATTTTAATTAGGCACCCGGTATTATTGCAACTGAATAATATTTATATAATTCACATTCTCGATTACTGAAAAATCATAGCTGTGAATCAGTGCATTGGTGGCACCGCATGTGAGGTTGTAGAACACCTGTACTTAGGGGCACTTGTTATCCGCGAAAAGATTTCAGAACAAGTTTTGTTTCAAAACATTTTACAGACCCACTTTCGTGATTGTGTCATTTGAATTGTTACGTATCTTATCTGTCTTCCCGCGAATCACGGACGGTCAGTATCGGGGAAACTTAATTCTGATTGGCTCATTCATCTAACAGACTCTCTTCACACAAAGACAAGTGGCCAATAGCCAAAGGAAGGCTGCAAGTGTGCACAAAGGAT
Source organism: Clitarchus hookeri (assembly GCA_002778355.1). NCBI lineage: Eukaryota > Metazoa > Arthropoda > Insecta > Phasmatodea > Phasmatidae > Clitarchus > Clitarchus hookeri. The sequence continues at coordinate 116,940 of NQII01004014.1, forward strand.
ATTGAATTCTATCCTCCGCATAAATCTTTTCGCGAAAAACAGTGGGGCCATACCTTTACTGATTTCGATTATAATAATGTGGCCGCCAAACTCATTTTGGGCAGTGTCGCCTCATTTGTTTGATTCGTTCTCTTTTCTTAAAGTGAGTACTCCTATGAACAGCACACATGGAAATGTCTACATGTCTGGTATGATACAATGCGAAAGATCTCCAGTACGGCATCATCCTCCTAACCTTACTTCTGCAGCATTTGATCAGCAATAGCACGAGGTGGAGTCCAAAAAACATCAATTTTACGCAGAAGTATTGTATTTAGGGATACATTCATAGTTAAAGCTTCTTAGTTTCATGAGGGGGTTGAAAAATACAAAGGCATGCATTCACATGACGAATGCTAGCCATACAAGCACCCGATTGATTCTGAACGAATATACAATTTCTGCCATTCGTACAGCACTTTTTTGAAGAACTGCAGTCCATCTGTTTCAATGATGTTTGCCCAACATGTCAGTTCCACAGAATAATATGTTTACAATTCTCGAAAGGCAGAAGGAATATACAGGCAGCATACATATTGGGTGGTAAATATTAGAAAATTAGCAGCTTCGGAAACGTTAGAATTTAGGGTTTTATGTTACACGATTTAGCATGGCGCTTATAAAGATGTCAAGAACTCCGGAAAAGTATACTTTGAACCACCTGCTTACTGAATATGGACCTCCACTAATGGCTTATGTCGGGAAGCTGACTTCGAACCATTGCCAGTTCGGCCTCCACCATGTGACCATAAACTTTAGAGATCACAAACTCCAAAAACTAATATACTGAGCAGAAAGTCACTGTGTAGCAATAGCAACCACACTACCTCAGCGACAAACACGATGATGAGAGAGTCGGCTGCTTCCTCGATGTTCATGCTCTCCAGGAGATTCTGCAGTGTGGGCAGGAGGTAGTTATGACCCTCTCGCTTCACCGTTGGTATTCCCATCACAATAGAAACTGCAGAATGAAATAAAATGCATGAATTGCTAATTGCAAGTACTGTCTCAGTGACAGAGTTCACACGAAAATTACTTCGCTTGAAACAGCAGTTTTAATTTATGTGTTAGTTTCACCTTTATTTGCTGAAACTTGACAATGGCATTGTGAATTATAGCTTTAAATAATAAAACATGGGACACTGCACAATATGACAATAAAGTATCAGAAAAATTATAATCAACATGTTGCTCCAAACTGAGGCGGGTGCTAAATGACACCAGTTTCACTCTTTTAGGAGCAAGCCTGACTAGCCTAAACATGCATGAGAGGAGACGATGTATACTGTACAACGTAAAAATGAAATTAATAATTTATGACCCCTATTTCTTAAAGCCTCCCGAGATGCATTTTTGCACGTCCATCTTGTTCTTGAAATATGCCACATTTGTAACCACTCGCTACTTAATTTTTATGGATTTGTTATTTTCAGTCCCTTTTTCTGTTAACCTTAACCTTTTGCTAAGCATTATATAGTCTCCCCAGGTTCTTGGCAATTGTCTCGTAGCAGTGTTGGATAACCAAATAAAGAAACTACAAATATTAGACAAACCTCGTACTAGTAATATCCTCATTTACCAAAAGGCGACATTTGTCTTTCAAACTGAGCCTAAACCACAGGTATTGCATTGGTGGCAGTCTAAATGGCCAGAGAATTGGACTCGTGAGCACTCGAGTTTTTGGGGCATGATATTCATGTAAACAGTTTAGTGACACTTGAATGGCAAGGTTCTACTGTAGTAGGACCGCAGCTGTTGGGTAATCGAGCAGATTCGTGTAATCGACCCATTATAAAGAAGGGTGGGACTGGGAGCAATCCCTATGCCTCTGATGGGTTGAAGCAGTGAGTGTCTGCGCAGCTCATATTCTGTCCCGCAGAGACAATAGGATAAAACGTGGCAATGAATGGTGGCCCGACTGGATTAAGAGTGTTATGCATGATTAAAAAAGTCTCTGAATGTGTCACTTTCCCAAGAGCATGTAGGAATATCACAGTGAGGCTTGGCTCTCTGGTTAATCACTGTTTAATGAGTGGATTTCTGAGCCCTTGTCAATGGAAAACGTACCAGGAGAGCTGTTAGGCTAAAAGCACTGCATAAATCATACTTATGCATGCATCAATGGTCCTTGATGTCATTTAAGATATCGTTGCTCAGTTAAATTATACCTGGTAGTGGGAGATTATGTCGCGACTCAAAATGTTGGATTGTCCGATAATCCTATACAAGCTCCTAGTGGATCTTTCCATAAAATAAAGTGTATTTGTGAGTTTTTATGTCACAGTCTAGAGGAAACACTATCTGAGTGATATCCACAGGTCTCAGTTCTTATTACAAGAGTGTATAATGTGATCTTTGACAGGCTTTTCTAAGAAATTGTCAGGGGGACAAGAAATTTAGATATGCTGAAGACGGTTTAGTACTCATATGCCTGAATAAAATCAAATTAATTTAGAGGAAATACTGAAATTAAGAATGTCCCACAACTGCTGGGCACATTAGTGATCACAGCTGTGTGGATGGTATATATTTACAGAAGTGGGTTAAGAGAAAAATTCATGTTTCTTCCATATGGGTGATGAACTGGACATGTATGCTAAAGAGAATGAACTATATATATATNATATATATATATATATATATATATATAGGGAAATACCAGATCATAGATAAAAATTTGAGAACCAACTGTGGAGTAAGTTGAAAGGAAAATCGATGTGCTGTGAAGGTAGTTGTGAAGTTCGTAGAGAATACACAGGCCAATGCAGTCTTCAGCAGTAGCAGACGAAAGCATATTGAGAGATAACCAAACCTCCAGAGAAATAAGTACTTGAAAAATGAGAGTTGCAAGACTACAATGAGGGAACCAGAACAGATGGAGAGATTTATTGAGATTTGTTTATTGAGAACCGATAAAGTTGGAGCGAGGTAAGGAGCAGCGCCGCAATGCAAGGGCGGGGGGAAACGGTATATCTCCGAGAAAACCCGCCGACTAGCGGGGCATCACCCATCACAATTCCCGTGAGAAAATCCCCACCGGGCATTGAATCTGGTTCGCCTAGGTGGGGAGTGATATAACCATTACACTACCGCGGGCCCCAACCGGGATAGATGAAATGGATACGGAAAACATCAATTATCAAGAACAGCTATAGAGCGAAGTAAAAATATATGGCAGTTATGGATAGAAATATAGCCACAGTTGTACGGACTAGGCACCATTGCGTTCCCTGGTACCATAGGAGTAAACTAATGGTATAAATGATCCTGACCTAGTGTATGGAAATGTGGAGCATCGCCATAGGAGAGAGTTTCCTATATAAAATGCCACTGGAGGAATCTAATGAAACAATATTTTTCAGGAAGATGGAGAAAGGCAACAATATGATCTCAAAAATGGTGCTTCTAGACATGCTTAAACTAGCTCAGAATAATTTAGTACTAATTGTGGTGCATTACTCCATCCCCTTTTGAAAAAATATTGTAATAGAACAGTAATCATATATGGTCTGGCAAAAGGCAAAGAAAACCCAAAAAAAAAAATGTGTGGCAGAAGGATGCATTTCTATTAAACTGATGCCCGGTTGCACCACTGAGGTTCAGCAAAGATCTAGGATCAAATACTGGCTTTATCCTGGTTCAGCACATTTTGCTGTTGCGCCATTGTGTTCGGCACGCCGAACTAATATACATTTGAACCTCGCCTTGAATCGTACATTTTGGCGGTTCAGGAGGATGATCTCGGATCAAGTAATACGAGTGCTTTATTTAAAAACGCCAAAGTTATATCGAAAAGCAAATTTATTTTAAAATTGCATAAACATAAAAAATATATAAGATATTTAAACTCTGTTTGGCACATAAAATTTATTTTAAGTGTTTATAAAATAACAGAGAAGAATACAAGTATATGCTGAATGTGGGTTGTGTGAAGATGAAATAAATATTACCGATTATTTGTTTTTATTTGTAAATGGCATAAAATGTTTACATATGTAAATTAAATCAATTTATAGGTTTATGAAGTGAACAGAAAAATGTGTCATGTTGTGCTAAATTTAGGTTATGTGCAAGTATTTTATGTTAATAAACACTACAGTTCCTTTGTGTTTAATCCATAGCCTTGTGGCATATTATCGCTATACAATTCTCTGAACCGGAGTCTGATCATGACGATAATGCATATAGAACTGGTGGGAAAGACTTCCCTGCGCCATTTATTTATCTAAAAAAAAGAAAACCACGATTCAATAACATAAATTTCTTATTCGACGAGATCAATAAGTAAAGTTTTTTCCTTCTCGGAAAAGTTAATTCTTCTCTGTTCCATGGCTTTAAGTGTAAATAAATTAAACACAATTATACAATGCAGTCAATTCACCTATTCAAAATAACCACCGAAAATAAAATAATCCTTTTCGGAACCACGACAATAAAAAGTGACCAGCAATTTTCTCACCGCTGTTGCCGCTTTGTGCCTACCCATGAACCAGAGATCAAGTGATCCGAAATCAAATAAGGCGACATATTGGTGGTGCAACGTTTACAGATGTGATACTTGGATCATTTTTGTACTAGGATCGGCTGATCCCGGACCGGACGTCATAATGGTGCAACCAGGCAAGAATGTGCTATTGAGACAGTGGCAGCTCCCCAGTTCTGTTTTTTTTTTGTTACAATGCGAGTTACTCGCTGGCCCTGCTGGCGACAAGGCAATCGACCAGTCTCCGCAACTCCTAGACAAAACTCTCGCAGAAACATACAGATAAAATATTACACAAGAACAATGATTACCGAATGCTTGTTACTAACCAAATGAGTGGAGGAGAAGAGCATTATTGGACAACTGTAGAAGTTTCCTAAAAAAAAGGCTATATAAGTAGTGAGATAAATGAGGAATAAGAAGAAATGTATGCTCTTCCTACCTAATGGACAGGGTATTGGAAACAGGCCAGGATTCAGGTCATACACACCTGTGTCCAGGCTAACCACACAATTCCCAACAGGGACTATAAATTAAGTCAAAGTTGAGTACCATATCATTTCCTGCAAATTATGTCAACAGTTCATGAAAACGTAATACGAACTTTTATTAATCAAAGGTAAGTGTACTGAAATGCACTCACTTCCTGAGCGGTTCCTAGAGAGAGTGAAAGCTGGCTTCAGACTAAGCGGATTGTCCAGCAGGTGCGGCAGGAAACTGTACACAGACGGAGTTCGCAACGGCTGGTCTTCGGACGTAAGCGAGGCATTCTTCAGCGACCATGGTATCCCCTTAGAACCCTGTAGCTGCAATTTGCCACCGAGCAGCGTGGACACGTTGGCTGCGTCGCCCTTGGTGTCCTTGAGCAACAGTACAAGTTGCTGGGACAGCGAGTACGCTTCCTCCAACCGCGNGTGCCACCGGGCAGCGTGGACATGTTGGCTGCGTCGCCCTTGGTGTCCTTGAGCAACAGTACAAGTTGCTGGGACAGCGAGTACGCTTCCTCCAACCGCGCGCGGTGCAGCAGGTCGAGGTGCTGTACCCTCGCCTGCAGGTCGGCCAACCTCTGCCCCAGCACCTGCTCCTGGCTCAGGTCTGCCAAAACGACCACAACAAACACAACTCAATTTCTTAAACTATTATTTTAGGCAAACGCTATTGCAGAACTTTGTTGTGTTTCACAAAAAAACAACAGGTTGTGACATAAAAAATACTCACAGAAAAACTAGACAAGAACAAACAGAGAATCTTGCAGAAGGGGTAACGGCAGAAGAATATATATGAAAGTTTGCAAATAACTGTGTACGGCATAGCATAAACAACAGTAGCGTAAATAATATACGTGAAGGAGTGCCCCAGACTGTGCGTGTGTTCGCAGACAGGAACAGATTCCAGTTCCCGAAACTTCACAGCTGTTTCATCGTAGAGAGCCTGTTGTGTTCGTATGAGCTAGCTTCGCTTTATTGCCCAGTTTTTGTGCACACATCTGAATATTATCGTAACTGTGCTCGTCTGTGTTTTCATCGTTGTCTCGACCGATTTTTTTTTTTTTTGCACAAATCAATGTATAATGTCCACAACATTCGCTTTTCACTACTCGTTTTGGTGCTTTTTTTATCTAGTTTACTTTTTTACATTATTGACTATTTCTTGTGCAGGATTCTTTGTATGTCATTTACATATTTATTGACAACAGCTAACATTGACTTGTTATTCTGTGTCTGTGTATTTTGATAAAACTCTGCTGGTAATTTTTAATACCGAGATATACAATTGCAACGATGAACAAATACACTTCTAACTCTGCCACTAGTTCAACATAATTACCCCTTGCACCCGCTTGTATTTCAAACTAGCACTTACTATTGACTGAGGGACACAGCTACCTCCACATTCAGATACAGCTTACTTCTCTTCTGCTAGTACACCAGGATCGAATATAATTTTTTGGTGAACGGTAGTTATTTATCATATGTGTAATGGGTAGTTTCAAAGGGGCAAATGTGGCGTCAAAATGTTTAAAATAAAAATAGTGTTTATCATTCCCCCATCCCTGTAATGAACATTACACAACTAACTCCAGAAAATTGATAAGATGCAAATCTACACCATATGGCACCCCGGAGAGCGAGCGAAGCGAGGGCGGAGGGCCACCCAAATTACTTGCTTCATTACTGAAATTAGCTTCATTAATGAATCAGGTGAATGGGTACAGCCCAAGGAGATTATGCATATAACCTCATTGGCGCGGTCATCCACGCTAGTTGAGCTCATGCTTCGGGAAGCAAATTGGCGCAGATTTGCGTCTAATCAGTTTTCTGGGGCTACTTGGGTTTTGTAGAATTTAGGAAGGCGGGTTATATGCAAGCAGGATATGGTAAACATTATTAAATATTCATTATTAATGTGAATGGGATTTTAAAGAACTTATTTATTGAATTTGTTCTAATTGTATTTTTCTGCATTTATCGTTACTAAATTTATTAGTTAGTAGTTATGACTACTCTACGGTTACGTCTGCCTTTTATTACCAACCTAAATTTAAGCATGCTATAACCGAAAGCACAAAGAAAGCACTTATGAGTTCTAATTATTGTATTGCTTGTGATATATATTATCATTTTCCCGCTGCAAATTTTATTATCTCGTTATTTTGAACACTTTACTGCCACTTTAGCCTTCATGTAATTTTTAATTGTTTAATATTTTAATATATATATATATATATATATACCTAGTTGTTATTTGTTGTGCACAGAAGCTGTGTGCTATGTGTACGGAAGGAGTTCAGGGTTACCAACCTGGCCTGGACATGAGTATGAGGAGGCTGCCGGATGTGAAGATGAGAGCGACGATGAACATGCTCCAGCGACGGCGGTTGGGCACCAAGAAAGGCCCCAGGGACCTACGTTGCTCGCCCTGAGCCTGCAAAATCCAAGCCACAAGCCACTCATCACAAAACATCCTGAAAATGTAATTTTTTCACCGACGTTATGCCTACTGTTGAGGTTATGCTGATCTCTGGAATCTGCTATATTATGCTCATGTCATTCATACCATATTGGTTATGAAATTATTATTTTATATTAAGGTGTAATTGTAATGCACTGTGCAGTCAAAACATTTTCATGTCTATACAAATATATCGGCATTTTACAACTCTGAAACATTTAGCCAAACTAATTGCATGTTCTAGAGCCTTAAAACTATGCCGGCGAGATTTTTTCCTTTGTTGAAGTAGTTTGACGATCAATATATCAGGTTCTGACCATCAGCTGATATATATGGCAAATATTCTGCTGTAAAACCAAAATATAAGACCTTGAGAAACAATCCCGCTGAATAAATTTGCTGCCAGAAACTGATATGCAATGTTACCAGACCAAAGATAACACATTGACCTACACCGTACGAATATAACCATCAAAGTCACATGGTCAACAGTGATGAACCTGCTTGTTTATATCTAAATGTTCAATACACAAGTACTTTTAATTCGAATAAAATACTTTTACACATTTTAATTTAACCTAATTGCATTATAAATTGGTTAGATGAAGTATAAAAACATTTCTAAACATATGTTAACAAAAATAGTGTTCTAACCTAAAATACTTTCAATGCATGTTTCCAGGCGAGCAGCGCCCTTGAGGCTTTCTTTCAGGATGCGCGGCACCGTTCCTGGGCGGAATCGACGACATCTAGCTTTCGTGGCACATTCACCTGTGTGTATCAGTCGGCCATCTAGAGCCTAGCCCCTTTGGGGTCAGCGGCTGAGACACACAGCAGCGCTCTCTAGGAAAACTGTTT
>NQII01004014.1:125773-159180 GCA_002778355.1 Clitarchus hookeri
ACACACCCGAGTGCCATCCAACAAAGGCAACATGTTATCTGCAACTAGCTGGTGAGGAAACTGAGGGCCATCAGCCCCGCCGGTTACACCACCATCGTGGCAGCCGATGCGCAAAAACATGAAGACGCCGCAACGCTCATGGAAGCGCATAACTTTCAGTACTACACGTATAGTACCACTACTGAACAGCCCCAGAAGGTCGTCTTCGACCTTACAGAAAATACTAACCCGTAGGACATCGCACAGGATCTGCAGGTACTCGGGTACCAAGTCGCTGATATCTATCAGCTCAAAAAACAAGTTTCAGACCCGCAGGACCCCACAAAATAGTGGCTGCAACCCCGACGTTTTTTTCAGCGTCACGGCCGCGAGAAACGACACCTTTCCCCCACTTGTCAAAGTCAACAGACTGAACATGACAATCGTTCGTCCGCGAATATATACCGAAAAAGGCCGTCAGACGTAACCCAATGTCGTAACTGCTTCGCCTTAGACCACACACGCAACTTCTGCCAAATGCCACACTGCACCAGCCACCACACTGAGGACGCCTGCCACAACATCACAAAAAACCCCCGTCTGCAGAAATTGCAACGGCACGCACCCAGTTTCCTCAAAGTTGTGTCCGCATTATCTTGAAGTTGTGCACAAGAGCCAAACAGCTTCAGAAGAATTCAGGGCGCAACCCTGCATCTCAAAGTGAGCTCCTGCTCCGGCCAGGTATCTCCCTCGCGAACACTATTTCGCACAGGCGATCAATGGGCGTCCGAGAACCATTCTCGTCCCTGTGCAAACCCCCGTAGCTTCCTATGAACACACAACATCGCTGTACCACATCCCCCCCCCNTACCCCACCCCAATCACAACCCACAACCTCACATGCTCCAAATGACACGAGGTCGGCCTTGCAGGATCTGCAGGAACTCATGCAGTTCCTCAAAAAGGCCAATTTCTTTGCCATGATGGCGCATTACCGGCCCTACATGCAGCAAGCGAGAGCTACTGAGAACACCCACGAGAAATCCATGCTTCTCCTGGAAGCCCTGGCAGGTTTCGGCGGCCCTTAAATTGTCTCACGGCCCCCAGCAGTCCCTGTTACCCTTTCCTTTAAATAAAGACCTGGACTGTGAACACACAGAATCCACATAAATTAAAATAAATACCGCGTCAGGCCACCTAACTATATTGTCAGTCTATCCCTCCCTTGGTAAACCACTCATTCAGGAAGACCTAGAGAAAATAACAAACCAGCCGTATCCGTTTATAATCGCAGAAGATTTTTATGCTAAACACACTCACTGGTATGGCGATGATAATACCACAGCGGTAAAACTCTCTTTTCCCACGCACAAAGCACTCCATATATGATAAAAGTCCCAAACGAACCCACAATATAAGGCATCGCCCCAGCATAATTGGTTTATTAATAACGAACATAAATAATCCAGATATTAAAATGGACGTGCTACGTGAATTAGACTCATATCACCTGCCAGTACTTTTGTAACATAGGTGCACAAACTTCAAAACACCCAAACGCCATTCTTGTTAAAACCCAAGTAACTGACTGGCGGGCTTTTAAAATAGAATTAGAAGAAACTTTTGACCATAAAAACATTCCAAGCTCATCCCAGGAAGATATAGATCCGGCTATAGAGTTGTTAAACACAACCATAAAATTAGTACTTAAAAATAATACTAAATGTTTAAACAGAAGAGAATCCCTGCGTCAAAATCCGGAAATAGACATCCATTTAATAGATAAAAGACAGGCTTAGCATGATTACCAGCGACTTAGAACGCAGGAATCTAAAAATTAATACTATAAACTAAAGAAAAACTTAGAACAGAAATAAATAATCTCCAAATCAATAAACGGAAAACTTTTGTCATCGTGCTCGCAGATAACCCACAAAAATTTTGGAGCATCTCCCGCACACTTAGAGGAATAACTATAAAAAACCCCTGTCACTACCAATAATCACAGCAAACGGATTAAAATATAACCCGGAGGATAAAGCAGAAGCAATAGCTGACTCATTAGAAGACCAATTCTCACTAAATAATGATCTCGGTGACATCAATTTTACTAGAGATGTAAATAAAACTGTAATTGACTTTTTAAATAAACAACCCACAATTGACCCGGAACCAGTCACACTCCCAGAACTTCTTTTCACCCTAAAAATAGTAAATGCAAAAAAGGCACCGGGGCCCGACACAATAAAATACCAAACCCTAAACAATTTACGCTACCCAGTACTGTGTTTTATAATATACATTTTTAATGTCATTCTAAAATATAAATATTAGCCCACAGACTGGAAAACTGCTAAAATAATTACCTTACCTAAACCCGGGAAAAACCCCTTGGGAAAAACCCCTCGTACCCACAAAACCGGCGGCCAATATCATTGCTCAGCTTGCTGAGTAAGATATTCGAAAAGATGCCGCTAACTAGGCTCAACACGCACGCCGTAATTTGTGGCATAATTCTGGATATCCAATACGGATTTAAAGCCCAACACTCCACCGTTCACGCACTCATTAAGTTTGCAACAGACACGACTAAAGCCATTCTAGAACATAAATACACGCTAGCAGTTTTCTTAGACGTAGCGAAGACTTTTGACAAAGTTTGGACAAAAGGCCTCCTGCGAAAACTAATAAACTTCCGTTTTCTTGATTGCTACATACAACTTCTAAACAACTACATTTTGAACAGGTAATTCTACGTCAGTATTGATAATTTAAACTCCAGCTAACCACAGGAGTGCCACAAGGTTCTGCACTTTCGCCATTTCTGTATAACATACTCACAGCTGATATTCCGCACTCCCGCTGTTCAGTACACACGTACGCAGACGATGCAGTCATTTTCGCACACGACAAAAGCCTTCTTTACACACACATATACACGCAGATACAGCTCGACGAGCTGAACCAGTGGTTTGATCGCTGGAAGATAAAAATAAATGCCGAGAAAAGCCAGGCTTTAGTCCTAACCCACAGACGAAAGTTCGAAGCTAAAGCATTGAAATATAACAACACAGATATCCCCTTTTCTAATACCGCAAAATATCTAGGGCTAATAATAGAAAATAAACTGCACGGGACGCTCATATAAAGCACACAAAATAACTTGCATACGCAAAATTAAATAAACTATACCCTCTGCTCAAATACAACAGATTAAACAAAAGTCTTAAACTATTAATAAACAATGCAATCATCCGCTCAGCCTTCATGTACGGGAATGAAGTGCGGGGAAATGCAGGTAAACGACTAATAAATCCTGTACAAATAGTTCAAAACCAATAACTTAGAATAATTGGCGATGTCCCAAGGTACACGAGACTCTGCGATCTCCACTCCACACTAAAAGTGTGATAAATTAGGTTTTATAATAAAATAAAGCTTCACCCCATCCCTAATATTCGCGATGTCGGTAATTATGAACCAGACACCGGCACACGCATTAAAAGACCCAAAATGAAGCGTACAAACAACTAAACAACGGCTTTAAAACGTAAGAAAATAGCTTAACAAAACTAAGTCGCGCCTGCAACATAACCCGGCTCACTCTCTGGAAGCCACGACGTCCATTGAATATCGACATTACACTGTCTTCGCCCTTCTAGACATAGAAAAGGCGTTCGACAGGGTCTATCATCCTGGTCTGCTTTACAAGCTTCACGAATGTAACTTTCCCCCCTACCTCATCCGCTTCATATCCTCATACATATCATCTCGCACATTCCATGTCAGTCTCGACGGCGAAACATCCACGATTTGCCAGGTAAACGCAGGAGTTCCCCAGGGCAGCATATTAGGTCAACCTTCGCATCAATGACACGCCACGAGCTGGGGAGGCTCGTATCGGCTGTTATGCCGATGCCACCATGGTCTTTGCGTCGTCGATTAGCAGAGACCGGGCCATTAGCCACGTGCAGGCTGCCCTGGACGACATTGAGTCCTGGCTAGCGAAATGGCGCATCAAGGCTAACGCAGCCAAGACGCGAGAACCCACCCGTGAAACCACAGTTCTGTGGCCAGGAAATAGAATACTGCAACAAGGTCAAGTACTTGGGTGTAATTGTGGATAGGAGGCTGCTCTGGAAGCATCACATTCATACTCAGATCGCCAAAGCCAATTCCCGGCTAAGGCAGCTGTTTCCACTCCTTAATCGCCATGGTTCACGGTGTAATCATTTATCAATCATTCGTTCGCCCCATCCTCACGCACGCCGCACCAGCCCGAGGGTCAGCAGCTCACTGTCACCTCCAGAAACTTCAGCGCTTCCAGAACAGAGTCCTTCGCATGATAACGGATGCACCCAGGTACACACGAAATGACCAGATTCACAGGGAGCTGAAAGTGGAGAAGATTGAACACCACATGCGCCAGCTGGCTACAGAGCTGTACAAGTTTATCCCGAAGGTAGAAAACCCGCTGGTTCGTGAGTTGGTAAACTATGACGAAAGTCTGGTGTGGAGGCGGAAACGACCGAAAGCCCTCATCCTCCCTCCAATAAACTGACAGGACTTGTATGTAATTTAGATTAGTACTTGTAAATAGCTTAGACAGAGTCAAATTCGGCAGTAAGTATGGTATTTAATTAGTATATTATTAAGATTTATTATATTATCCCGATTTATTATTTATATATTATCTCAATCTTACTCAGTTATATGAATTTAATTTACTATATTACTTAACTATTACTATTACTATATTATTCCGATTATTTCGATTTTATTATGTTTTATTCTTTAAGTACATTACATTATGAATATTACATTGATTTGACTTAATTTAAATACTGTATAACCGTGTTTCACATAATCCAATTATTTAATGTGTGTGTGTATCTGTAAGTGGATGAAAAAAAAATGTGAATGGCTTGCATGCATGGATACATGCACACAGTAATTTCTTATGTATTGCAGGACACATCCCTGCCGAGTTTCTACTGGCTCTGTATCTGCCATATACTGCCAGGAGACTGCTGAACGCTAACATCATGACATTAATTAAATTCATTCAAATCCTGTTTACAACATTTTAGAGATTACATTCCACAACACCAGACATCCATTCGCATCCTAGGGAGGAGGCCCGGATAGATGCATACTAGTAGCGCCGAGCTTCTTGCCGAGCTTCAGCTGTAGTTATAGGTCTGTGGCGCGAGCCTACATAAAGGACCGCTGGCGTGGGTCACCCCCGTAAGTCCGAATACCAGCCCCCATCAAGAGCCCAACGGGCAAAGCCTTGCCTCAGGCTCCTACAGGCAATCCTAACTGCCTGTAAAAGAGGGGGAAACCTGCGGCAGGGCACCGCATAGGAGTAGGGATGCGAATACTGCATTCTCCAGACTGGAAACCGAAAGCCTGGCTGCCCACGACGCCAGAAATGGCGTCTGGGGGTTGGGGTGGATGGTCCAGTGGCTGCAACCCCCTTTCCACCACGCGGCCGTGGCACAATGAAGGATGCTGAGGTATTGAGGTGGGAGGGGAGGGGACCCCCGATGGCCAAGCACAACATTATCACAACATCGCCCATGAAATCATATACCATGTCCATTCATTTCACCAAGTTCATTAAAAACCCTGGTAAATGCAGAGGCCATAAGGCGTAAGCATATAGACCCGTGATAGTCCAAGAATTTTTTTTTTTCTTAGGGGAGCGGGTCCCCTTAGTTTTAGCGAGTTGTAGCGACTCGCGCCAGTCACTGCCTGCAGCTCCCCGCTCCTTCGTTCTCACGCACGATCTCGAGAAACAACACGGCAACTACGAACACCAGTAGACTAAAACAAAACATTCATGAATAAGGATTAACTATCGTTACTGTTCACTGTACGTTCCGAAAAACTAAATATTACATTAAACCAACACACAACACAATAACTTTAACACAACCTGACTTCAAATATGTTTAGCATATTATACGCATATTTTAACCAAATATTTATTAAACTATATTTTATTATATCTTATAAAAATACAACAATACTAAAATAAAAACCAATTATTAATTGTTGCCAACTTAGAATCAATAAAATCAGAGCATAAACACATTATTGTTATTTATTTATCGTTACTTACAGACCTTGCCTCCTCGACCACCTTCCAGAAAATCTGCAATATTTTGGCTTAGAATCCGCTTGAACAAAACCAAAAACCGTAACGAAGTACTCCGGTCTTCGCGGCAGTTCTTAACAAGCCCTGCATTTTAAAATTCCGGGTTTTTAGGAACCAATCCTCTCCCCCCCCCCNCCCGCCGCAGGCAGGGAAGGAGAGGAAACAGTTATGGGTGCCAGGACTCCTGGCGCTACCCAGGGGTCCTAATAACAAAACAGACTGCTGGCTTACCGCAGATTAATCAACTTGATCGACAGCCAGGCGGGATGGGCTATCTGTCCCCAACCTGGGCTCGAGACATGCTATACGAATGGAAGGACAAGAGCTCTCACAAGGGCTTGTACTTCCCCGCGCTGAGGGAGTAGCGTCCCGGTGATGCAAAATGGCGGATATCGATATGAGACAATTCAGTAGAAAGAATTTCTCCGAAACATTCCCCTTGTACTTCTATGCCACAAACCGTAAAGGTAATATGGATAAACCAGCTGCACACGAACCCTTTTCCGTGTTTAAACATCAAGCTGCCTTTTTTTTTTTTTTTTTTTTGCCAATAACACCAAATACACTAAATACAGTGTATTGATAACACCATTAAAACCAACGTGGATATAATTTCAGGTTAGAGTTTTGTTTATATAATAAGGTACTGTGAGATGTTTGTACACTTCATGTTACCGAGTTTTTCCGCACCTAAAATGTATTCAAACAAAAAGCACTTTGTCCATCTTTTCCCGGGCTACATTTCTTAAAAAGAAAAAAAAAATGTAAAATTTTTAATCCAGCCCTGAAAATTGCATGTAAATTAAGATTTGTAGACTTAACAAAAACACAAAGAAAAAT
This sequence comes from Clitarchus hookeri, assembly GCA_002778355.1. NCBI lineage: Eukaryota > Metazoa > Arthropoda > Insecta > Phasmatodea > Phasmatidae > Clitarchus > Clitarchus hookeri. Next base: position 132,756 of record NQII01004014.1, read on the forward strand.
ACAAAGTCATTTATTTCCGTCTACTTGCTCTCTTGTCGTATGGTTTTCTCTTCAAAAGGGCACAAAGTTGTTTTTGTTTGAAAGAAATATTGTGAAAAGTAGCTTAGGCACACTTAAAATCACTTAATGTATGTAAAAGCCTGTACTTTCGCTCGGCCGGTCCCTCAACACGCAGCTCCCACCCACGTGTCGCTTGAACTGCGTTGCAGAGTGCTTGAACTACATGTTTGTCCACGAAACTATGAGACGTACGTCCAATGTGCTCATCTACGAGAGGACACAAACTTCAAACGAGGGCTGTCGAGTACTTTCAAAATATCACGCACGTTAGAAACACCATGTCAGAGTATACTCTAAAACGGCTACAAACGGCTGTTTCGCCGCTCTGTAGCTCAAAATATACGCATAATATAAATACAAAACTTCGTACAGACTTTCCATCGATGAAATAATAGGGTCACCGCATTAAGTCCCATAGGTACACGCAGTACGACGGGAATACTGCAAGCCAGTTCAGAGCCTTGCGCTTAGCGGCGATGGTGCACTACATGCGCGTGGCATTGTCGTCCTTATCGCTCCCTCGCTTCTCGAACTGAAATGCGGTAAACAAGCTCCAGGTGGGCGGGGGGAGCCTTAACTGTAACTGTCCACTCGGAATTCTTAAAACGCTCGTCTCGATGCTGCATGCGACAGTACAGCTCGCGTGTTTAAGGCGCCTCTGCTAATCTAGTAGACTTTTTTTTTATTCACACGTGTCCGATGATCGCTCCCGGCGATCTGATATCAGATTCGCTAGATTACTCTGTTTGTCTACGGCTGTTAAATTTGTTTATCTTGCGTAACTCGTAACTACCTTGAGTGTTAATTACTGCCCAGTTTCTTGCACTTTTGGACGGTTGGTTTTTAGGTATTTCGCCACAGCGGGGAACGAGCCACTGGTGCAGCAAGGGCTGTTTACTGGTAACTTTTTTTGCCTTTGGTTTCTTATTTATTTGACTCGTACGTACTGAACATTTTCTTAACCTCTTTGGAACGGTACTTTCAAAATAGTGCATTTATGTGTAACGTTTACCTCCTCGCATAATGCGGTTGTTTGGTCTTGGTAACATTCACATTTTTACGGTGTAACTTTCGCAAATTTGATGCATCCTGGTATGCAATGAGAAGATAAAATATTGGTTAATTGGCTGCTTGCTGAGCATTTGACCACAATGTCTGTTCATAAGCTTAGCAGAAGTTGCGGCATTACTTTTACAAGTGAATTATGGATGGCTTTTTATCAGCTATAAGTATGTTAGCAGTCCGATATTTGTATGACTCAGTTAAATTTTCGAAGCAACCATTACAATATATTCATGCTGTTTGTGTTAACATTTTTCAGCTTTTTGTCAGTGTAGCTTTTCAAAATATCATGCCTTGGTTAGTCTGTGCACATTTCCTTCAAACCGTAACTAAATTCGTTTTTTTTTTACTTTAATGGCATATTAATAACGTATCTTTTATTTTGTTAAGTGCTCAAATTTCTACTGAGTGCAAGTCATGGAAAGTGAATAGACAACAATTATACTTCAGCTTTTACTGAGTGCCTTCATACAAAAAAAAACAGCAGGTACACAGCATTACGGAGATGCACGGTTAACAAACACAGTCATTGCCTTCTACAGAAATTTAAAATCCTATGTGAAGGAAAATAACTGTTTTGCATAACACTTCTTACAATTATTACAACCATTTTCAGTTACTGTGCAGCAACTTTTGACCTCATACAATTGTTAATTTTGGTGTGGCGGAAGAAAACAGACACGATTGATCCGTAATAGCATCCAGTAAATCAATCATAGGCAGCTTATGATCAAAGATCAAGATAGTGACGTCAGTCTCAGCTGATTATCTTTACAGTTTGGATTTTGATCTGTCAATTCTCTATGGTTTCAGATACTGAACTATTTTACCGTAATATCTATTTGCGTTTATTGTATTATTAATTGTGGAATATAATTTTACCATAAGGTAAATAAATATTCGTAATTATTTCTGCAGTACCTATATTTCATATCAGCAAATACCTATAGTGTGGATTTGTCCAATGACCCTTATCTTCGTTTCATTAATCTGATAGATTCAGTTCTCTGGCGATCAATGAAATAATCTCACGCAGTGATGACAAAAAAAATAACACGTGGTACATCAGATACAAACCCAGCGAAAAAGACTATGTTCCTATATTGCCACAAATGTGAAAACCATTACCTCTTAATTTCCACCTGGGAATTAAATACTTGAGGTTGGAATAGGAAAAAAATAACTAAAATATTGCTATTAGCAATATTGTACTCGCACATTCGTTCTGAAGTAAGTTGCTTGAAAATTAGTAAACGGACTGTCCGGGGTCTCAGATAAGTAAACATTTAAAAGAAAAAAAAAAGCATGATTAACAGAACTTAAATCCTAACTAATATTAAAAATGCGAAAGTGTGTTTGTTTGTTTGTTTGTCCTTCTTTCACGTCGTAACGGAGCAACGCACTGACGTGATTCTTTGCACAGAGATAGTCGGAGGGCCGAGAAAATATATCATTCCCTCGGGGAAATTCTCATTGGAAAATGAAAAAGTACACAAACGGAATAAAAATGCAACGTCGCAACCGAGCAACAGATCGACGCAATTTCTTGCACAAAAATAGTTGGAGGGCTGAACGGTGATATTGGCTACTTTTTATCGCAAGAAAATGTCTCAAAAAATTTACTCAATATGTAATTTCCTTTAATCATACTATGTTATTTAGTTAACAGATTCCGAGGGCTTTGTGTCACTATCGGGGGATTTTAGTAATTTGGTGCAGAGTGATACGGAACTGATTGCTAGCGTTGACCCATATCTACAAAGAAATGTAACTGAAGACCAGTGGTTATGTAAAAGAACGATTTTAGCACCAAAAAATTACATCGATAATAAAATTAATACTAACATTTTTAAAGAGGTGCCTACAAGGAGAAACAATGGAGTATATGTCAGAAGACACAGTCATGGACACAGAACAGAGAACTTCATATCCTGTAGACTTCCTGAATTCTCTAAAATTTTCAGGTGTACCCTCACATAAGCTCCAATTAAAATTAGATGTTCCGGCCATGCTTATACGAAATTTAGATGCACCGCGATTATGTAACGGGACGAGGCTTCGCGTCACAACTTGGGCGGAACATAATTGGTTCAACTATTCTGACAGGAGTAGGAAAGGGCGAGAACGTAATCATCCCCCGGATCCCTATCATCCCTATACAGACCTCCCGTTACAATACAAAAGGCTGCAATCTCCTCTCAGGCTTAGTTTTGCTATTACAATAAACAAAGCGCAAGGGCAAACATTGCAGGTAGCGGGGGTGCACTTGAAAAAACCGTGCTTCTCTCATGGCCAGCTCTATGTCGCATGTTCACGTGTGCCCAATGCCCAAAATCTCCACATCTTGGCGCCAGATGGAAATACTTACAACATCGTGTTCACTAGCGTCCTAAAATAGTACTCTGTTCTGTGTTTATTATAAGTGTCTGTCTACTAACAAATACCGTTATTTCTCCCTATAAGTTTGTTACTAAAACCACGCGAGCGAAGCCGCGGGTAAAAGCTAGTAACGAAATACACAGAGGTGAGAAAAGTCATGGGATAGCAATATGCAAATATACAGATGGCAGTAGTATCGCGTACAAAATGTATAAATGGGCAGTGCATTGGTTGGGCTTTCATTTGTAGTCAAGTGATTCATGTGAAAAGGTTTCTGACGTGATTATGGCCGCACGACGGGAATTAACAGACTTAGAACGCGGAATGGTAGTTGTCACCGGGCCACAGCTGTTCGCGATTGGTTTGAAGAACATTCTGGACAATTCCAGCGAATGATTTGGCTACCAAGATCGCCCGACATGAATCCCATCGAACATTTATGGGATATAATCGAGAAGTCAGTTAGTACACAAACTACTGCACCGGCAACACTTTCGCAATTATGGACGTCTATAGAGGCAGCATGGCTCGATATTTCTGCCGGGGACTTTCAACACCTTTTTGAGTCTATGCCACGTCGAGTTGCTGCACTTCGCCGGTCAAAAGGAGGTCCGACACGATATTAGGAGATATCCCATTATTTTTGTCGCCTCAGTGTAAATTGCAAAATGAGAGGTTCCCTTGTATTCTCAGATCTGAAAGTGTTCGCTGTATGGCAAGTAGAAAACGCTTTTTGCGTAAGTCTTGATACATCGGTGATGAAGAGACGAGACTACCAACCAACATGACGGATGAAATGATACGTACCATAGTCGTGATCCTCAGCCAATAGGACGCCGCGGCAGGCATATGCCACGCCGAACACAGCACAGTTTGGGCCACTAAACCCGGCGTATCTGTCGCGGTGAGACGATCACTTCGTCCCACATTATCGAAGCTCTATCTTATCAGCACAAACTCCAAGGTCAGAAATCGTTCAGATTGCCTGGGAAAATTCCCCCAATGAGCTGTCGCGGATGAATCAAGCTCTGATCATCAAGCTTAAGACTCTATTACAGTCAATGTCTGAGTGAGGGGAATTTTAGTGTAACCTAGACTGATAAATGCTTATCTCGGTGGTCGACAACCAAGATTTTTGCACACTTCAAAAGTTCTCGAAGTGAGGCTTTCTTCACACCTGCTCCATGTTTTCAAGTTTCGCAACCTAGATCACACCGGAGAGTAAACTAAATGTGGGAAAGGAGTAAGTAAATGACTGTAGCATTCCTTAATGTCAACAACTGGCAGTGTACGCCTATGTATTTTATGGAGAAAATATGAAAATCCATATGCAAAATACTGACTGGGAAACAGAAACCTAACAGCATTATAAAATTCCGAATTTCACATTTTCTTTAGGAAGGCAGCCAGTTGTATCGATTGCTTCTCGTCCATATTTAACATTAACAGTTCTTTCTTACAGCTATTATCGGTACTTCAATAAATAATTATAATGTGCCATAAGGAATTAACGCTCTTAATAAAAGTATACAAAAGCAACATGCCCTGCATGTGGAGATACGTGAACAAACTGGCCACTTCAACTTCATACAGTTTCACGACATCGCTCGGAAGACAAATCCATCCATTCACCAACACTCCTTAACCAAAATATTAAAAATCAAAGTAGCTAAGGCACGAACATCGTAACTCCTTCTCGTCCAAAAGTGATTTCCTATTGATATAGGTACTCAACTCTAATCAGACAGCTTAAGCTTCATTATTTTCCGTTATGCAGATTGTAGACAGCAGATTTTCCTACGTTGTGTTGTATGACAGATATACTAAGTCATTTTATACAACTTTTGATTGGAGACGAGTGCTCACATTGACTCGCTTCATTACTCGACACAGAAAAGTAAGACTTTTCTTTACTTCTGTATTACTTAACCCAGCTAAAAGTATGTGTGGAAACTGATATTACACCTGCCTCTTAAGTGTCCAAAAAAAAATATATATATATCCAAAAAAATAAAAAATTATCATTAAAATAATGATAATAAAATAAAACTATCTAAAAAATTTCAGATTAAAATATTTAAAATAAATTTTATTTTATTAGAGTAATTCCATTTTTTCAATCAATATATTTACCTTTTATAAAACTACCAAAACACCTTTTATTCAAAATCTAATTTCTAAAATATTTTTCTGTAAAGACGAAATTAACTCTGAAGGCCATTGGCTGAATATTTTGATAATAGGAAGATCTCGACCTAAACACAAGAGGGAGCTATCCACGTTGTAACATTTCAATACAAGCAAATATGCAGAAATTCAAAGTTTATCAAGAATTTATTTTCCCCATTCTTCTTCTCCAGCAAATTCAATTAATATTTCTTCCTAAAAAATTAATCAATAGCATTTGTTCATCTTCTTATAATGNTTAATCAATAGCATTTGTTCATCTTCTTATAATGAAATTAATTAATGTAACTCTATTTTATATTTATAAAACTTACAATTCAACTTGAAACGTCTTTCCAGCAATTAACTAATTTACGTAAACAGATTATTAATCACTATTTCAATTTCCTTTTAGTAAACACACACACACACGTACGTTCTCCGAGGTAGGATTTCTATTAATATAAAAACGTTTGACGTAAAACTTTTTTCCTTGCTTATGTTGTCATCTGTCCTCCAATTGGCTGCCGTATGAACACGCCACCTCTCTCCACCAACCAGCGATGGCGAGATGAGAGACAACTGATATATTTTCTTTCGTTTGTTTGTTTAATNCGCCACCTCTCTCCACCAACCAGCGATGGCGAGATGAGAGACAACTGATATATTTTCTTTCGTTTGTTTGTTTAATAAACATTCAGTACTTCCTACCCTCTAGGGAACAAATGAACAAAAACAAACAAAATTATTATAATACTGAATATCGCCAAGAAACAAATTAAATATACTTACACGCGATCTCTACGTCAATAAACTATTAAATTAACCAAAGATTGTAATGTATTTTGTTTAACTCATATAATAAAGCTGAATTTTAAAATTATATTTAATGAATTTGGCAACATAAGCAAATACTCTGTAATCATATATAATTATAATATCTGTGACTATCGGTAAATGTAACCCCTGAAAATCCGCAACGTTACCACGTACCATCTGACATACACTTTAACTTGACAGCTCTCGAAGTAAGGCGCTTGCCTTTCCGTGTGCCAGAATATGTATAATTAGCATACCCCAGAAATGTACTGGTAAGTAGCAGGCGGGACCCGACTGGCTTTCTAAGTTCTTAAAAAGGCATCCAACCCTGGCAATAAGAACGCCTGGAAATACAAGCTAGTCGAGAGCGTCGGCTTTGAACAATAGTAACGTCAAAAGTTTATTTGATAAAACTTGAGTAACTTAACAACTGTTACCAATTTGGACCACCGGACATTTAAAACACAGATGGAACTGGCGTCATGTGTTGTGTAGAGATGCCAGTTAAGAGAGTTGCTAGGAGGGGAATCACGCAAATAGGAGTTGTGACGATTGCCTCAAGAGTAGAACTNAGATGCCAGTTAAGAGAGTTGCTAGGAGGGGAATCACGCAAATAGGAGTTGTGACGATTGCCTCAAGAGTAGAACTTGTTGTTTCCATATACACAGCAGTAAAACGCTGCAAGATTTGCAATACAGCCCAGTGGTTTTGTTTCAGCGAGTGCGATCATGGCCATTTTATAATACATGGATCAATAGGCTATGTAGGTGCAGGAAATCGTTCAGGATAGATGACTCGAGAAGAATTTTTCATGTGCATGAAGCACTTCATTTCCCCTGTGCGTTCTTCAAAAAATAAGCCCGGCCTTCTCGCCGAATATCCCAGACCACGCAAAGTGTGGCAGTGATGTTACCGTTTCCATCTGACTGTATACATCAGCTACAATCCTTATACTGCAGTGTATTTGGGCTTCTCATAAAGTACATAACTACAGATATGGATGTGTGGCTTTGTAGTTATCATTCCCAAAGAATTTCTGTTGATTTGAAGGAAGGGAAAACTACTGTCAGAAGTATACCAATAAATGATATTCCAGCTATCGTAAAAAGTTGCATTTCACTTGCTATGAGCGCAACCAAAATANGATGCCAGTTAAGAGAGTTGCTAGGAGGGGAATCACGCAAATAGGAGTTGTGACGATTGCCTCAAGAGTAGAACTAGTTTCCATATACACAGCAGTAAAACGCTGCAAGATTTGCAATACAGCCCAGTGGTTTTGTTTCAGCGAGTGCGACCATGGCCATTTTATAATACATGGATCAATAGGCTATGTAGGTGCAGGAAATCGTTCAGGATAGATGACTCGAGAAGAATTTTTCATGTGCATGAAGCACTTCATTTCCCCTGTGCGTTCTTCAAAAAATAAGCCCGTCNTATGTAGGTGCAGGAAATCGTTCAGGATAGATGACTCGAGAAGAATTTTTCATGTGCATGAAGCACTTCATTTCCCCTGTGCGTTCTTCAAAAAATAAGCCCGTCCTTCTCGCCGAATATCCCAGACCACGCAAAGTGTGGCAGTGATGTTACCGTTTCCATCTGACTGTATACATCAGCTACAATCATTATACTGCAGTGTATTTGGGCTTCTCATGAAGTACATAACTACAGATATGGATGTGTGGCTTTGTAGTTATCATTCCCAAAAAGAATTTCTGTTGATTTGAAGGAAGGGAAAACTACTGCCAGAAGTATACCAATAAATGATATTCCAGCTATCGTAAAAAGTTGCATTTCACTTGCTATGAGCGCAACCAAAATANCAGAAGTATACCAATAAATGATATTCCAGCTATCGTAAAAAGTTGCATTTCACTTGCTATGAGCGCAACCAAAATATTCAGAATGGCTTCCAGAAATGTGGGATATTTCTATTCAATCGAGAAGTCTTCGCCGATGCTGATTTTGGACCGTCCTTTTTTCACGGGTGAGCCGAATCCAGCAGCGATAACTTTAGCTGACGAGTCTTGTGTTCCGAATCCGGTAGCGAACATTTAAACTGGTAGTTATTCTGTGCTAGATGGCAATCCTAACATGTCATCGACATCACCGAGTTCTGGCGGAGGAAAGAAATCATGCTCAACTACACCTGTTGTCAAGTTATTCGAATCTTAAAAAAAATCGGGAGTCAGCGTTAGTGGCACAATCTAAGGCTTCAAGTCATTTTTTCCCCCTGAATTAGTGCTACCTTCTCCTAAATCAGGGTCAAGGAATACAATAAGATAGAGGATCCAACGTAAATGCGCCGGGTTGACTAATAACCCTGAAAAGCAAGTTGTAACGTTGCGATTTTCCACGGTTATATTTTCCTTTTGTTTCGTGGTAATTCCACATATTTTATTTATCTATGTTTGCAGACTACTTGGTTATGTTTACGATTCATTTAATATAAAGTTCCAAATTAAGCTTTATTATTGATTATATGATGTAAACGAAGTACAAAGTAAAGTTTGGTTATCTTATTAGTTTATTGACATAGAGATCATGTGTAGGTTATATTTCATTTATTTTTTAGAGTTTCCATGTTGTCGTTATTATTCATTTAAACTTAGAGGATATTCAGTATTGAAATCTTTCCATTACACGAACGAAAGAAAAGTATTCTGGTTGTCCCTCGTTTCGCCATTGCTGATTTGAGAAGGATTGTGGCATGGTGAGACGATAGCCAATCAGAGAACGGCTAACAAAAGAGGTATAGAAAAAGTTTTACGTTGAACGTTTGTCGTTAACAGAAAGAATACTACCATCGTCAAAGGCAGACGCGTNGAGGTATAGAAAAAGTTTTACGTTGAACGTTTGTCGTTAACAGAAAGAATACTACCATCGTCAAAGGCAGACGCGTGAGAGAGAATAATTACAAAAAAATGATATAATACAGAAGAATATAAATATTAACATTGAATGTAATTGCTGCAATATGGTTTAATTTGAAATTATTGATAAAGAAGAACGAGTTAAAAGTATTTAACTGTTGTGAGAAGAAGAAAATAATAATTTTTAAAATTTTGGTCGAGAAGTCAAACGAGGAAATAAAAAATATTTGAGAAACTTTGAATTTAGGCCTACTGTTTAAACTAAAATGTTACAAAGTGATAGAAAACTAAAACAATCACACGAAGATCTCCAAGGATAAACACAAAGGAAAGAACAGGAACGTTAATGTAAAAACGTCCCAGAAAAAGAAGATGAGGGATGTTTGAAATTAGAGGAAGATGGTATGTATGTTTGTTTTGCATAGAACCGTTATTGAAAAGCAAGCCTGGAGAGAGCGGGTACAGTGTTTGGTCTGTTCGCAATGGGCACTGTTTTCATGTCTTAGGAAGTAAAAAAAAAAAGATATCTGTCATAACTGCGTGTCAGATTGAAATTCTGACTTAGTTAGCAAGGGCGTTTTCAAATAGCATTGTTTACGAAAAAATNTTTCTGTACGGAATCACTCGTGAAGTATGTTAATGCTAATGTATGCTAATGGATATTTTATGTTTCCGTTAATGTTTTATGTTTTTGTTTTTGTGCCTCAACGCGTCACTTCCACCCATATATTCCTATACAATAATTGTTTGTTTTAGTGAGCTCTACCACCCCTCAATGTTTGTCCCATGATTTTAGAATCATNATATTTTATGTTTCCGTTAATGTGTTATGTTTTTGTGTTTGTGCCTCAACGCGTCACTTCCACCCATATATTCCTATACAATAATTGTTTGTTTTAGTGAGCTCTACCACCCCTCAATGTTTGTCCCATGATTTTAGAATCATAGTATATTACATTATTCGCAGGTCATTAGCAAAAGGGTGCTAAGTTACATTGTAGTAATTATAAAGGAGAGTGCCGAAACTAATTTTTATCACCTGTCATCTACAATAACAGAAAGTATATTTTTCACAGGAAACCATTATTAGCAGTAATGATTGGCCTTAATAAGTACTAAAAGGTATATGCATTTAATTTTCACAATGTTGCTTGGTAATTGGTCATTATGTTACTTGTCACCTTTTTGCATTATGGTTATGGTTTCCCATTGAGTATTTTAAATATAAATCATGTTACTTGTACCTTTTTTGATTTCAAGTATACTTTTAAATGTTATCAATTTACTAAAAAAAAATACGTTTTCCCTAGTTTATCCAAATTGGAATCAATGTTTGCCAGTGGCCTTTTATTCTTGGATATTATCTTCTTCGTCACTTTCATCCAGGCGGTCATGTTCTTGCAGAGAAGGTGGTAGAGAAGAATATTCCTCATGAAAGTCTTTGAGTATAACCATTTTCTTGCATAAATGCATCAGGTCTTTGAACTTAGCCTNTTGGGTATAACCATTTTCTTGCATAAATGCATCAGGTCTTTGAACTTAGCCTCTGAAATTGGTGGTTTCTTGCTATAAGCCTTTTGGAACAGTATTTGACCACTACTTCTGCGCTTCAGCATTTCAAGTCTAGCAGGTCCTTTCCGTAACTTGAGTACCAGATATAAACACACTTCGGTCCTTTGGTAAATCTCACTCCTCGTAGAGCTGACCACTTGATTCGATCACCTTCACAGTCCTTCAGAGTCTTGGGGGAACAGGTATCTTGAAGTGATTCCCAGTCTTCGAAATCACTGTACTCAAGTTTTCTTACTCCAATGGACTAGGATTAATTCTCCCCATTTGTATGGCGAAGGGCCACTACGAAGGTGCCAATGACTGCTCGCTTCTTCATGAACGTAGCAGTTGTACTGTGCACCGTGTTCGCACCCACGTGTGTATGTCCTGTTAACAAAAACCTTCAACTGGATACTTCGAACTCCTGGCAGACCCTGGCAGTTATGGTACAGCGTTGAGAACATACATATGTTCTTGTTCTGCCCTTGGCAGTTATCGCAGAATAGAACGATGTCCAACTGTTGATCCACGCCCAGTTCAATGTTAATATCTTGCAACCACATACTCACACAGGTAGAAGTTTCATCACACTCTCCCCAGACGTAACACGTTTCACGGCCATTCCTGTTTTCATACACTGTTAGATTATAATAGCCATAGTTGTGGGCATAGTACATCAAAGTACTATCAAAATGTGGAGTAGACGACACTCGCTGAAGGTCGAAGCTAGCAGCAATAATCGATGCGTTTTCTTTTGTTTCTTTAGTGTCCTTCTTATATTCCTCACATGTTCCATGTTTTTCATTCAAATGTGACAAATAACTCTCTCTCTCTCTCTCTCTCTCTCTCTCTCAGCGGTAGTAACATCCCCTGAGGCCATTTTGTTCTTTATCATTTCACATATTCCACACTTGTCCTTCATAGGCTTATGGAATGCAAAATTAAACAACTTAATTGTATTTCTAAATACATTAGGTGACACTGCTGACTGTTCTGTTTCATCCATTATTTGTTTATAATCCTTGTAAATTATGTTTATGTTAGAACGTGAAGGAAGATATCGACGGTTTGAATCCTTTCCGCAGTAGTGAGATGGCACCGCTGGCAGATTAGAAATAAATGCTTCAGCATTTTTTACAAGAGCATCTGGTGTTTTGTTATGACTTCCTGATTTGCCTCTTTCGTCGATCTTAGCTGTGTTGATGTCCGTCGTATAATCAACCGTATAGTGTATTTTTTCTTCTTCAAACCAAGTGTTGCAAGAAAGACTTGCCTGCATACAGGAACCGGTTTTCCTTCAATATCAACATAGTATCGGTATGTATCTAATATTTTCTCTGGGTGATCGGTGTCTTTCCTTCTTCTAGTGACGGCAACTTTAGACACATGCGAGCATATCCAGTCATTCTGCTGCTGAGATGTTAACTTAGTATTATAATAATAAAAGAGATGTTGCCTTTCTTCATCAGAAATATCGTTACATCGTAATTTGCATTTCGTACAAGGGTCTAGGCCCAGACGTTTACTTGGGACATTAAAACCTTTCGTGCTTGTGTAAGGTTTTTCTGTGGACATTATAACCTTTCGTGCTTGTATAAGGCTTTCCTGTGGACATTATAACCTTTCGTGCTTGCATGAGGCTTTCCTGTGAGCTTTCTCTTCTTTCTGGTTATTCTTAAATGTTCACCTTTCTTCCTTTTCTTAGGCATATCACCAACAACTTCTTCCACATCAGAACATTCAACATGATATTAAATGTCACCAGCTTGGTTTTCATGATTACTCAACTTTCTCTTGTGTTACGCTTTGTGTGGTTTCTTACTTCTCTGCTTTAGGCACCTGATGAATTATTTTTCTCTTTTTTGCAGCAAGTACTTTCTTTTTCTTATCTGACTTCTTTGCCTTCTTATTTCGTACTGTATAGTCAGAGCTGCCACTCTCATCCTCTGGGTTTGGAGAAGAAAAATTGGAACTGGAAGGAGACAAATCTTCCTCTTCACTCTCTGCAGCCGATAACAAGTGTTGTTGAATATTTGATGAACTACCATAACTCTCAACAATCTGAAACATAAAGAATAACTCATCATGTTCAATAGGTATTTGTATGTCACGTTTAGAATGTCTATGTTCTATCTTACTATCACGGTTTTATTGCATTAAGAAGTTACACATTTTATAAGCATTTATAGGTCACACGTAGTTATTTAATGTAACCCTAACCTAACATATTTCTTTGAAATTCCATGTGAATATGATATAAATGAGTATCTGCTTAACACAACTAAACTGTAATATTTAAATTGGTTACGAAAATTTTAATAAATGTGAATTTACTGTGATAAAATTATTCTTATATTCCCTTCACCTTCAAAATTTCCAACATCGTGATCCTCTCCTTAAGTTAGACACATTTTTATTATTCTCATTCCCCGACTTTCCATGTTTACATCCCTGTGCAGCGATTAAACACACTGAAGTAGCAACTGCAATACAAAATTTATTAATATTGTTTTATTATCCAGTACAGCCAACTGCAAAAAAAAAATGTTGTGCACAAGAAGGAATGAATTCTACGTAACTTATAAATGTGACTGTGCACGATGTTTAATTCGTATTTTCCATATTTTCCAAAAGCATGGAGAAATGTAATATAGGTAATTATTATCTTTATTTACATGGAAAATTAGAGTGTTACAAAGTGTTAATGAAAGCTGAAGTCTTAACTGCAATGAATTATTACCGGAGGCATATAACAATAAACAATATTATATTTAATTTTAAGGTTCCATGTACACACTTGTCTCCTTTTCGTCACTAAGATTTTTTTCCAGAATGTTTCCCAAGCTAGTAAGGAGTTATGTTGCGCATGGCACCCTTATGCATTCTTGGTGCAAAAACTAATGTTATATGTCACCCAGGCTATCTCTGAAATTATTGAATATTGAGTGGTTACCTTTTTTGCAGTACGCAGAGGACATCACTTGAACTATCAGAGTGTGCATAACTCTATTTTCACAAAAATGTTACTTGGCACCTTTTAGCAAATGACCGACGCTATATATTAATATATTGTTGTCAGTACTGCAATCAAAAAATATATTTTGTGCAATACATTAAATTTTAAATAAATGAAATTAATATTTCGTTTAGTTACTTTGGTATTTTCTGAGATTATTATTTTTGTAATAAATTTAAAATTCTTTTGAGATTAAGGAGAATATTTATAGNAGATTATTATTTTTGTAATAAATTTAACATTCTTTTGAAATTAAGGAGAATATTTATTGTATGGGACAGTGAAAGTGCATTTATATAAACGTAGGCCTAAATTCAAGAGTATTTTTTAATTTAAAAACCACTTAACGTTTTAGCACGAAGCTTATTTTTTGGGACAATCTAATCAACTTGTTTATTTAACATTGTATATTTGTTTACACATTAAACTTATATTTGTGTGTAAAATTTACTTTTCTTTTAACATAAGCTTTAACCATTCATGTTTTGTTACAACCAACTTCAAGAGCTGCCACAACCAAACCATCAATGTGGATGGGTAACATTTTGCATGATCTTAAGTTTTTTCCACCTACTAAAAAAATTAATGACATCAGAAGCTCTATAAAGAACTGGTAGATCAGAAACAATATAAATAGTTATCTGATGCTATGTACTGTTTTACCAAAATTTTAAAGTTATCAGAGTTTTTTGAGACTAAAATTTAAGTGTCATAACCATCCCCGGTCTCCCATACTGGTCTTAGTTGTTGCGTATTACTCACATAAATCATCAGAAATATAGGTTATATTTACATATATAACCTATATTTTTGATGAGGTCATAATTTATTGGATTCTTTATAGTTCGTTTTAACCTATATTTAATAATTCTGTAAAGGTACTGTGTCTGAGTATTCAAATCATTATGAGGTTATTTTCCAGTATTTTTTCTGTTTCTCGCCAGTTAGTATTTTCATTAAAAATACGTAAATTAAAACCTAATACTGCTTGTGAAATTGTAAAAAAAAATAAACAGTTAGGTCATGGTTGTCCAATTTCACAACTAAAATGTTCTAGTGTGATTTTTTTCTTCCAANAACCAAACCATCAATGTGGATGGGTAACATTTTGCATGATCTTAAGTTTTTTCCACCTACTAAAAAAATTAATGAAATCAGAAGCTCTATAAAGAACTGGTAGATCAGAAACAATATAAATAGTTATCTGATGCTATGTACTGTTTTACCAAAATTTTAAAGTTATCAGAGTTTTTTGAGACCAAAATTTAAGTGTCATAATCATCCCCGGTCTCCCATACTGGTCTTAGTTGTTGCGTATTACTCACATAAATCATCAGAAATATAGGTTATATTTACATATATAACCTATATTTTTGATGAGGTCATAATTTATTGGATTCTTTATAGTTCGTTTTAACCTATATTTAATAATTCTGTAAAGGTACTGTGTCTGAGTATTCAAATCATTATGAGGTTATTTTCCAGTATTTTTTTCTGTTTCTCGCCAGTTAGTATTTTTTATTAAAAATACGTAAATTAAAACCTTATACTGCTTGTGAAATTGTAAAAAAAAAATAAACAGTTAGGTCATGGTTGTCCAATTTCACAACTAAAATGTTCTAGTGTGATTTTTTTCTTCCAANAAAAAAAAATAAACAGTTAGGTCATGGTTGTCCAATTTCACAACTAAAATGTTCTAGTGTGATTTTTTTCTTCCAATTTAAATATAACATCAGCATTTATTTCGGTGTTCGATAGTGCAGCTTAAACTTTTGTTTTACAAACGCAACAAATACTTCGATATTTCAGTCGTTTGCTCCTTGCTAACGAGCAGCAGACGATTCCACCGCGTTCGGAGAAGCGGAGGTTAAGGTTGTGTCCGAATAGTTAAGGTATACTAGTTAAGTACATACATATCCATGCATGCTCTAATGTGTACTTGTCCATACTTTTTGGACGAGTAATCTTGGATTCGCACTTGGAATTCGAAGTAAGTTTAAATAATTGTTTTGAAATGGTTTCATGCTTAATTGTAATGCATTTTAAGCATACGCTTTGTGAGACCACAATTCCCAGATATTTGAACCCATCCCACTACTCTTTACTGGACTGTCATATGTGTTTAAAAAAATAGGATTCCCGCCATTTTGCGACCGCAGTATAGCTGGTTATGGTCCTTGCAGTAGAGTACTGGCAGGTGTCGTGGGAAAATAGTTAATAAAATCGGCTGTATATTTGAGGTACTTTCATCCAGCTATGAAATGGAACAACACATCACAGCAACTGTAAATCATTCAGTTCATTCTGTGCATTTTAAATACGTAGGCTAGGGGCTAGGTTATGCAACACAAAATAGCATTTAACATTACGCAACAAAACAAGCGTTATCGAATTGCTGAATGATCTGGTAATTCCGATTAAAATAATCACTCTTCTCTTCTTTGTAGCCACTATCGGAAACATATTTCAACTCTCTCGGGAAATCAAATAAGTGTAGGCATCATTGCGTCCATAGATACGTCAGAAGTTATTCGCGGGAGACAAACGGAAACCGACGACCTAAAAGTCTTTACTTAACAGTGTACATCAATCATATTTTCATACTTGCGTTCTCTCAGTCACGACAAACCAAACCAATAGTGCAACTGTAATAAGCACGCACGTAAGCCCTGCAGATGATAAGCAACTTAATGCACCTGCCAAGTATAGAGTCGCTGTGTGTGTACTATACGGGGAATTCGGACTGCGCTAGTGTGTATGTGGTGACGTCACAGGCGGGGCCAAGTACGGACATGTGTACTCTGAGAGAACTCGTACACAGCCTAAGAATGACCGCTGACTCGCTGCTGCTGAAGCAATGTTACGTACAAGATCGACCATCCTCGCGTTCAGTTCAGGCACTCGCGACCAACTCCCAACTCAGTATAACAACTATGATCATAGTTTAGGCCACTTGGAGGCCTTCGTTTTATTTTCAAGTCCGATTATCTGCGGGCACAGTTATGATAAGTGACTTGCACTCAAGGAAGCAAACTATCGTCCAGAAGGGGTATCACGATGCTATCTCCACACTGTCGCAATACGTGTGTCTGTCCTCGACGCCAACTCCGGCGTAGATAACGGGTTTCTTGTAAGGAAGTAATTTTCCAAGGCAGACGAATCTTGTTACCCTCGTCGCATAGTTACGCGTTGCTAACGTCTCGTTCCGCAATACGAATAAGGGCCCTGCCGCAGTTGAGAAGACATGTTCATCCACGCCGTCTGATCTTGTTAATAGCGGTGGCCTACTAGAACAGCTGATGTGCTTTGTTCGGTAACCCCCTAGGCATGGCTCAGTATCATCCGAGCAGGGAGTTGGGTAACCAATTGGTTCGGTACTCCGTATGACGAGAAACGATGTCGTCTTCGTCCTCCATGCATAACCCTCGTGACGTAAATGTCGTTGCTTTGACTCGCTTACATTTAAATGTAACTGTGGGTATGGCGAAAGTCTTAGGCTACTCGTCATAGGTTAACGTCGTGTTTCATCGGATCAGCCAGGCTGACGTGCCGCTTTCTAATTATAGTCCAGTCACTGTTACTTCCAACTTTTCTGAAGCCCTGCTAAAGCTATACTTTTCGGCTATTCCTCCGCCTCGTGTGAACAAAGCTTAACCAAGTCTAGAAAATGTTACCAAAGGGACAACGCACCGCATTCGTGTGCACTCAGTTTAATGATATTTTGAATGAAAACTATTTCTTACTGGGCATTACCGACACACCTATTTGCTCCCTGCTTTTATTCAAATTAATTATAAATTAAATATTGTATTTTATAGTTAACATAGAAGTAAAAGTTCAATTTGACCAAAAATAAAATACTGTTGCAATTTCTCAATGTCAGAGGGCTTAGTCAGGTTCTTTAAGGGATGGAGGTCTTAATTAAATAACAGATTTGCTTATAATATACTGATTAACTTACAATAACTACAAATAATTACTCTCGACTCAACGTCTCACAATAAATTCATATAATTTGCTAATTAAAATTAATACATTTAATTAATATAATTTACAACCGCCTCAAACAAATAGTGCCAATAAACCGTGTATCAAAACATATTGAATTATTTTATAAATTATATTTGACAGTTCCAATATTTACAATAACGTCAGTATTATATGTTAATACAGTCCCGCCTTAGTTCAGTCCAGATTCCACCAGTCCGAAATGTTATAGAGATCTCCGAGCGTCCCCATGCACAGTAGCCCTCTACTCTTCGGGTATCGCGCCCTCTCGTCCGTCCACGCTGCAAAAACACTCATCTGCTGTCGTCTCGCAACCTCCGCCGTCGTCCGTCCTCTCCGCTGTCGTCCCACGCTGCACCCGACTTCACCCGATCGCCGTGCTTCAGCCAAATGGCTCCCACAAAGACTCCCGGTCCTCCGGTCACGGCGGTATTTATAGTGTCGTAGGCCATAGTCCAGAAACTTCTCAAAATGCCGCGTTGCGCCAAGGGACAGTATTACCAGAAAATTATGTTCGTCCTCACAAGTCGTTGACTCCTTCAGCAGGGAGGAAGGAGGTGCTGCGACGCCAGCCAAGTCAGCTGTCGACCATCGCCGGTCGCCCCGCGACGTAACAGTGAGCAGGTATGCGTGGGGTCGAGGTGGATCGCCCCCCACAGAGCCGGGAAACAAGGGAACACAGTGCCCGCACCCAGTGCGGGAGACTTCACGTGTAACAATACTATTATTATTTTAACACAAGTATGAAACGCTTACGACACATGACATATTTAGGAAAAAAACCAAACACGTCGTACATGGGGTGGTTTTTCAAAGGTTTTATACCGTGAAGATACCGTGAATAGAATATGAGCTGTCCGCGGAAACGAGTGTCTGTGGACCGCCGTGGTCGTGGCTACTGAACATCCGTTTATGGGCTGCCATCTTTACTGCGTATGCGCGTTTTCACCACCCATAGTATTTTAACTAAAGCTGGACTCACAACCATCCGTCGCATCCGTCAGTCGCCCGTCCGTCAGTNTCACAACCATCCGTCGCATCCGTCAGTCGCCCGTCCGTCAGTCAGTCATCTGTCTGTGTTTCCGTTCGTCGGTTGAAAACGACTCACAACAATCCGTCGTCCGTCAATCCCTCTGTACGGAAAAATTTCTGTGTGACAACTTAACATCGTGATCTTTCTTTAGTCGAAGGTATATTATGGTTGGAAATACATTTGCAAGAGAGAAACATTTCGGGTAAATAATTTTTTTATGTGATAAGAATTTGTACGGAACAATTGTTTACATTTTAAATTCCTGGATTTACCACCAAGGATAAATAAACACGTATCCACCGCCTTGCATTTATTCCGAAGTGCGTACTCGTGTCTACGGAATAACGTCAGAATGCGGAAGGAGGTCTGTTCATCCGTTCGTCGAAAGTTAAAGTTTGGTAAATATTTTACGGATTGACGGATAGAGAAAAGGTTGCCTTGCGATTGGTTGAAGATCACGTGTTCGCTGGACGAACGAGCGACTGACGGTTGCGAGTCCAACTTACTTCTCCAGAATCCCAAACTAACCTAGGATAATGTATGAATACGTGTTTTTATAGTTGAAACAAACCATCAACAACAAAAGTTGAATTAGTGTTTTTACAGCTGTTGAAACTATCCTAGGATAGTTTGTGAATAAGTGACTANCATCAACAACAAAAGTTGAATTAGTGTTTTTACAGCTGTTGAAACTATCCTAGGATAGTTTGTGAATAAGTGACTCATTTGGTCACGGCCTCGACTGTCAGCAGACGCTTATCATTTGACAGCCCTGTTTGATTATACTTATCTACCCGTGTTGTACCATTCCGCCAATGTTAATGTTAACTAAGACCGTGTTTCAATTTAAAGAGCACTCTTTCGCATTACCCANCATCAACAACAAAAGTTGAATTAGTGTTTTTACAGCTGTTGAAACTATCCTAGGATAGTTTGTGAATAAGTGACTAATTTGGTCACGGCCTCGACTGTCAGCAGACGCTTATAATTTGACAGCCCTGTTTGATTATACTCTTCCACCCATGTTGTACCATTCCGCCAATGTTAATGTTAACTAAGACCGTGTTTCAATTTAAAGAGCACTCTTTCGCATTACCCANTGTTGTACCATTCCGCCAATGTTAATGTTAACTAAGACCGTGTTTCAATTTAAAGAGCACTCTTTCGCATTACCCAAGAATTATTTTATATGCTCTCGCTCTTTTCGCTCTCTCGATCTGAAACTAATATGCTCTGTCTTATCTTTTTTTGTAATCAAACAAAGCAACTACTGAAAACACGTGAAAGTTTTTAACGGCACGTACAAAATGATGGTTACGAACTAATTACCTTGTGTGTTGTTTCAAGTTGAAATCACCTTTTCAGAGCTATAAACATTTATGTGTTTTAAAAATAGTTGTGTAACATTCACATATTCAAAGATACCAACATTTTGTAAATACCATGAAATGCAGAGTTCAATGGCCCATATTTTAGCATGGGATGCAAAGGAATTCATTAATTAATACGGTTGTTTTTCCATTCGCAGTAAAGTGGTTGAATTTCATTCCTGGAAAGAGGGTGAATGTGATACAAGGGAAGGTGGAATACAATACACATAAGGTTTCGTTGTTACGAAGTTACTATTAGAAATAAATTTAATCATAATTTAATCGTAGTTTTTTATTAAATAAAAGCAGGCCATGAATAAAGTTTNTTACTATTAGAAATAAATTTAATCATAATTTAATCGTAGTTTTTTATTAAATAAAAGCAGGCCATGAATAAAGTTTTTAATATGATAAGGGCGTAAGATTGGTTGTAGTGTAATTATTATATATTTAAACTGTGTGTACGACGTCGCATTTTAATGAGTGTTAATTACGGCCGTAGAATACAAGTATGGACCCTCGTCTGTAAACGTTACCCCTTGTTTAGTTAGTAACTGGCACCACCGGTACATCAGTCCGGTTTGCTGGCATGATAATATTCTATCATATTATTTCGTCAGATGCTTCAAACTACGTATAAAAAACCTTCAAAACAAAAGTCACTGTAACCAATGCTTCCTTTTGGCAGAATCAAAAAATTGATGGAACTCCAAGGCGATTAAATTAAGAAATATTAAATTTAAATCGAAATGCTGTCTTTACTAAAACCAAATTTCGCCACCAGGTGTCAGCAACTTTGCAAAATTCCACGAATACTCACAGTGTTAAAACTCGACTAATGTTTTCGGGATACCAGCAGCACTTCCATGAACTAAATTAGTCAACAAGGGCGTCAAGCTTACCAACCAGATTGCATACGAGTATCCAGACCTGTTTTTCTAAGGCGGTGAGTGTGATATTTGCCATACTGTGCTTTGTTTATACAGAATGAGCATAAAAGAATACCCCAAATTTGAAGGTCTATAATAACAAAATCAAACAACCTACAACCTTGAATGACCACTCAAATGAACCGTGGAACCATGAAGTTTGTTTACCACACATTCATAAATGTACAATGCTACCACCATGAACGACCCGAACAACATCTACGTGATAATCAAACTCGTTCCACGCTCTTGTCAGCATGTCCGGTGTTACGGTTTGGATGGCGTTCGTAACTCTCGGTTTGAGGTGTTGAGGGGGTAGCGAGCTCGCATTCGACAAGTCAATGTGAAGGGGACGGTCTGATGTTTCCTTACCCAGAACGAGGTAGAAGATGCCTTCATGTCTAAGCTGATTTTTAGCGATGAAGCGACGTTCCATACAAATGGTAAGGTGAACTGGCACAACATGAGGATATGGGGTCACATGAAACCATTGAACACAAGCTCCGAAACATCTAGAAAAAATTCCAGCGCTCCTGGCGGCCGTCAGCTGAACTCACCACCCCGATGCTAGCGCACCCCTGCTGGCGACGAGTGAATCAACTCACATGCACAAAATGACCGCGCCGATACCAGTGCTCCTAGCAGCCAAATGTAGAACTTCAGACACTCTGGTGGTGGGCGCGGGAATCAAATATGGCGGCAGGCGGGGAATTTAAGATGCCTTAACACACTTTAGTTGCAGTTGCAGGAATCAATGATGGCCGCCTACAGCAGACGACGTCGACAGTGATGCAGGGGGCTAAAAAACAAGAGACTGGTGGGGGGGACGAGAGAGAAAATTATGGAGACCGGAGGGAATATGAGAAATACCTTCGAGGGATAGAATGGATGGGAGGTAGGATAGGAATCAAGTGAAGACAAGTGTAGAAAATTGCAGTATAGTTTATAGCCTATGGGCAAGTGTTAGTGTAACTCACCCTTATGGCATTGCAATGTAATAGCAGAAGAAACGCAAGCCATGTGCATATCTAATGAGGTGTAGGATATTAGGGTAATGTCATTTTAAGTGTTTTATGTGATTTTAGAGTGTAAGTGTGTACCTGGTTAAGCTAAACNTAGGATATTAGGGTAATGTCATTTTAAGTGTTTTATGTGATTTTAGAGTGTAAGTGTGTACCTGGTTAAGCTAAACAGTTACGTGGCGAACATTCAATCTTTAATTCAACTTAACCATTCCGGTCGCAGTGCCCCAGAACTTGACAGACATAAAATTCCCACGTGATTTTCGAGGTGCCACGTAATAAGGTTTCGTGTGTAAATAATCTGACAGTTAAGAACTCTGAACTTTCTGCAGGATCAGGGATATTCATCCCGAAAGTTTCAGTGTTTTGTTATATGTATGTTTTAAGTGTTAATGTAATGAGGTCAGTAAATTAAGATACCTCGCGGAGTGGTGGAAGCTCTCAGCAAGGATACCGCTCGCCCACGCCAGCTTCAGGAGTATGATTTTACGGGTCGTAGGTGCGGCACGTGCGTCACGCCGCGGGAAACTTTCATACTTTGTTCTTATCACTTCACGTCAATGGCCTAACGTAGTTCACCGGAACCTTTGTGTTTTCTCCAAAGTAACCCCCACATTTGCAGCACCCTTCCATCAGCTTGTTTCTGACCCTGGAGGTTTTATTTCGCTCTAAGTTTCATTTGCACCATTTTCTTGGCATTGTATCGTTATGGCCGCTGGTAGGCCTTGTGAGCCAGATCAACTTAATTTTGCTTCTGTATATGTCTCTTTGTATACTGAACTCGACAATGGAACTTTTCTTCAGTTAGCTGCGTGTGTGCGTTCTCATTTATCGTATTGTACTTCGGACCCTGGCCCTATCCAGGGAATTTTTCACTGCCTCTAGGAGGCACACTTTGCTTACAGTGCAAATTGTAATATTTAGTCATGCTGAGGAGCCTGAATAACCCAGTCATGTTTACATTTTTCTGTAACTTTTGGTGCCGTGTGCGTCAGAGGATACAGCCACGTGGTCGTTCGGCTCACAATCCTGAGAACAGTGAGCTCGTACTCACCCAGTGAGTTGGCACCCATTCCATTCAAAGTCAGAGTATTTATGCTATGTTTAGACTTTTATTGACGTGAACACTGAACACCGTCTGTATTATCTGTCCCTTACCGCTCAGGCCACGTTACAGTGATGCTGTTGTTTAAACATGCAGTCTTCAAGTGGATGCAAAGATAATGGGCATACCATGCTTGGCATGTCAGTGCAATAACTCATGTTTTCAGCATACAGTGGTGTATGCAACATGGCAGAAGCTAGTGCATTACCACAGCGGCGCAACACAAAGTGGTGTGGTCGGCAAGACTTTATCATCTCACAATATATTTGCAGCAGCTTCAAAGATGAAATCAAGNCAACACAAAGTGGTGTGGTCGGCAAGACTTTATCATCTCACAATATATTTGCAGCAGCTTCAAAGATGAAATCAAAACCATTAGCTAAAACAGTCAGTAACTTTAAAGAAAGAAGCCATGGATGAACCATCCTGGCGTTCGTCTGAAGCTATTTTGGAAAACTGAAATGAGAATGGCCTGATCGAGAATCAAACCCTGGTCCTGCCAAATGTGAGTTCAGTGCGTTGTTACCTATGAGCCATCTCATTTGGTATGCAGGTTGTTCACATGGACTTGGCGACTTCTGTTCATGAACTCAGAAACATATCAGTCTGCAACACGAATGGGAGAAAAGGGGTTCGATCCCTCAGTGTGGTGCGCATAATGCCCAGTAGTGATGCAACGAATGTCGATTTTTCCACATTCGCGAATGCGAATGCGAATATTCACCTCCGACATTCGCGAATGCGAATGCGAATGCGAATGTTGGTATTTCAAATATGGCACCAAAAGCGTGTGCCTACGAACTCGAATTTTACCTCCCATTTAAAACTGGCCGGCCGGGCGGCCATGTTAAAACCGAGAGTAGCCCATATGCCCCGACTCTGAACGAAGTANCAACACAAAGTGGTGTGGTCGGCAAGACTTTATCATCTCACAATATATTTGCAGCAGCTTCAAAGATGAAATCAAGACCATTAGCTAAAACAGTCAGTAACTTTAAAGGAAGAAACCATGGATGAACCATCCTGGCGTTCGTCTGAAGCAATTTTGGAAAATTGAAATGAGAATGGCCCTGATCGAGAATCAAACCCTGGTCCTGCCAAATGTGAGTTCAGTGCGTTGTTACCTATGAGCCATCTCATTTGGTATGCAGGTTGTTCACATGGACTTGGCGACTTCTGTTCATGAACTCAGAAACATATCAGTCTGCAACACGAATAGGAGAAAAGGGGTTCGATCCCTCAGTGTGGTGCGCATAATGCCCAGTGACACATAAAAAAGTAAAATATGTGCTAATATGGTTGCTCCCTGTTCTAACAATTCCAGGGAAAGTGTTGAAAAAAATTTTACACGCACGAAAACTTTATAAGCAGGAATTAACATTATGCATGTACTGGTAGATATCAAACAAAATAAATTTCTGTTGCATCACTGATCTGCATAAACAGCAATTTAAATTAGGCTACATATATTCTCCCAAGAATCATCAGTTTTACATTAATTATATAAAAATATGACATACTACAAGTATAAAAGAACTTTCTGAATTTAATTTATTTTGTCTTTGTTCCTTGTAGCCACATCTAAATACAATGCGATGTGCAGACAACCATTTTAGTTACACAAGTTTAGCCTTAAACAGCACTAGTGTTGGAATTGTAGCAATGAAGTGACCAATAGTTAAGTTACATACAGGATATGAGATAATTAATTACCTGTGTTATAAACAGAAAATAAAAGTATAAAACTTAATGGAAAAATTATAGAACCCTGAAATAATAAATGCTATTTGGAGGAATGTTATAACAAGGTATTGAGACCACTAAAAAGTCGAGAATTTCCATGTTGGAAACATGTTCATCATATACAGTGCCATTTGTTCTGCTTTCAATCCCTTCGTCGCTATGACTTGGCGATGCTTACCACATGGCAGTTGTTTGTCACTTCCAGATGTAGTATGCAAGCAAACCTGCAAGGATCATTTGCAAGTTTCCTGTGTCACAAGTAAGATGCAGCCTGATGAGTCAGTGGAAATTGATACACTAAGTTACCACCCAGGTATATTGCACCGAGTTTTACTGGAACAAATTTTGCAGTTTAAGACCCATATTTTGCCACCAGCTGACTTAATTTCAGTGTAAATAATTTTAGACACAGTAATCGCGTGGGATTTGTGCACTACAAAAAGACAGACCACCAATTAAAAAAATACTGCAAGAGTGATATCTAAATTCAAACATATTTCCTTTTATACTTTTTATATTCCCACGTCATAATTTCCTGACAAATATTTTATTTTATGCATCCTTTCCTATTNTTTTATATTCCCACGTCATAATTTCCTGACAAATATTTTATTTTATGCATCCTTTCCTATTTTATTTCCATAACTTTGCTATTTGACAGAATTTCATCTATAAAAACAGTAAAATTTGTTTATTAGTACAGTGACAAATGGATCAGCCAATGACGGTATGTAAACAAGCACAGTTGTAAACACTGGCGCTACTTATGCCGAACTGTCAAAATCGTGCCTTCGTAGCTGGAATGAAATGTAGTACTGCAGAAGCTGATCTATACAGTAATACCCCGCTTTACGCGACCCCGTTATGCGCGGTTTCACTATAACACGAATTTCAAATTTCGCGCTCAAATGCCTCTCATTACGCGAAAGAGTGCGTATAAACATAATGTAGTCATCAACTTCTCTATGGTCGCGGGAATCCCCGCTTCCTCTGAACATTCTGTTTGAAGAATTGGGAATTCCCCGTCCTTCGACTTTGTTCTATGGGGATTCCCTCGTTCGTTTCGTTTGTTCCGTCATGTTTAGTTCGGCTGGCAGTCGTGTTTTAACATTTATTGGAGATATGTCATAATTTAACGCTACGTCAAAAATGCCGCCTGTAAAGAAAAAAGAGCGTAAAAGTGTAACTTTGGAATTGAAGATGAAAGTGTTAAGAAGAATGGAAAATGGAGGCAAAGCAACAATTGTTGGGAGAGATTTTGGACTATCAGAATCGACTGTGAGAACGATTTT